>WHUY01000062.1:0-303158 GCA_015179035.1 Tirmania nivea | reverse complement strand
CCCTAGCATACAACAGCACTCATAGCCCAAACCAAACCACTACCGATTCCAACCCTACAACCACCGCGCCAACTACCCTCGCTAGGTCATACTCCTCTTCCGCAGGCCCAGCCGCAGCCTCAAAGCCTACAATCGCCCTACCCCGTAACCGCGTCGTCTCAAGTAGCAGCTACACCCGCCCGGCGATGCCTGACCCAGCGGAGCAAGACCCGTGGGGAAGCCCTGATATGCATGTCACCCACGCACATGCTCAGCAACCTGCTATAGGAAAGAATACCCCCATCCCTGCACCGCCGGCTGTGGTTACTGGCGGGTTCGGTGCGCTGCCAGATGAACACGAGCCAGACGATCTCCAAGCGGCATTGAGAGCGCACGCGGCTGCGCCTGCGAGTGCGTGGGGTGGATATGATGGGAGTAATGTATCTCACCAAGTACACAGGGTGGGCACTGGGGTGTTGAGTGGCTATGGTGGGGTACAGGATGCAGGTGGGTTTGGGGGGGTAGGAGGAGGAGGAGGAATAATGAGTCCTACCTTGGGGGTAAATAGGATGGGGTCGTTTGGTGGGGTGGGGGGAAATCTTGGTGGCAATCCGCAGCAGCAGCAGGTGCAGGTGCAGAGAGGAGGTCCGAGGCCAGGATTGACGGCGGGGAGTATCAGGGCGGAGGAGAGTGTGACGATTACGGTGTTGCCGGAGAAGGAGGGTATGTTTTTGTTTCAGCATAGGAATTATCAGATTTCGAGTGGGAGGAGGGCGAGTAGGGTTGTTAGGCGGTATAGTGATTTTGTTTGGTGGGTGGTTTCTTGCTTTATTTTCCGTATGTGAGGATATTAACTAATTGGTTTTGGGGTGGATCTAGGTTGCTGGATTGTCTACACAAGAGATATCCATTTAGGTGTCTCCCCTTGCTACCACCAAAGAGGCTTGCTGGTATGTCTTTTCCTTCTCCCTTTCCCTCCTCCCCCCCAATGCCTACACCCACTTTGCCCCTTCCCCCCCAAAAAATTTGTATTTCCATTTCCTGCGATATCCATACCATCTCTCTCACAACCACATCCATTGACATACCCATTCTTCTCCCCGTTCCCCAACCTAGTTAACGGCCACCACCTCTCAGCGGATTCCACGTTCCTCGAGAACCGCCGCCGCGGGCTCATCCGCTTCACCAACTCCCTGATCCGCCACCCTGTTCTCTCGCAAGAACAACTCGTCAAAATGTTCCTCACCATTCCGACTGAGCTCTCGGTTTGGCGGAAACAAGCCAACCTCAACGTCGTAGACGAGTACACCACGCGCCTTCAGACCCTCACCCAAGCCCAGATCAAGGGAATTGAGACTTCCCTACCGCCGAATCTCGAGCAGACATTCGAGACGGTCCGCTCGGGGCTGCGCAGGAGCGCGGAGATATATATCGGCCTCTGCGCGTTGGTGGAGAGGTTAGGTAAGAGACAGGAGGGGCTAGCTGGGGAGTTGGGTAGGTTTGCGCAGGCACTGGATGGGCTGACGGATGTCAGTGAGGCGACGTATGCAGTGGATACGGGGGATGTGGAGAGCCTCAACGAGGGATTAAGGTGCGTGGGTAGGTATTTGGGGAATGCAATGGGCTTGTTGATGGATGAGGCCAAGGGGTGGGAGGAGGGGGTACTGGAGGATATGAAGCGCCAGCGAGATGGGATTGTTGCTATGAGGGAGATGTTTGAGCGCAGAGAGAGAATGAGCGGGGACGCGGTCAATAGCCTGGAGAAGCGAATTGCGGCAGCAGAGAAGAAGATTGAGGTTATCCGTGCGAGACCAGATCCAGCAAACGGATCAAACACCCCCACTGCCCAATCAACACCAAGCCGCCTTGGCGCACTGACTGGCGCGGGCGCAACTGCGAACACGAAATACGCAGATATCGAGAAACTCGAGGAGCAGATTGTCAAGGACAAGGAAGCGATAGTGGAGTGTCTCGCTAGAAGAATCCTCCAGAAGGAGGGCCTGAGGGATGAGCTGGTGTACTTCCATAGTTCACAGTTTCATGTGGCGAGGATGCATCAGGATTGGGGGGCCGAGAGGGTTAAGTATGCGGAGCTGATGGCGGAGAATTGGAGAGGGCTGCAGGGAGGCTTGGAGGGGATGGGGATGGGGGAGTAATGGGGTTGGTGAGGGTGGGTGATGGTGGTTAGTGGAACGCTTTGCGTATTATTTTGCGGGATTATGAATAGGTACCAGCACGGTATGGTATATGAATAGCGCAGTTTATTAAATTTTTTTTTCTAGTTGGTTTTCAGTAATTAAGTTTTTTTTTTTTTTTTTTTTTTTTTTTTTTTTTCTCCCTCAGTTCGAATTTTTCCTTTTGTTGCTGCTTGTATGGCTGGCTAGGCCCTTTTGCACAAGTGGTACTGCGTTCTTTTCCTTACTACAAACTTCCTGTGTACACATCAGGGTAATCCTCCGACTCCAGGTTTTTGTATTTTGAAAATGATAAAAAGAACATATAAACTCGATATATAACTTGAATTGAAATAAAAAGTAAAAAATAAAAAAACCCACAGAATAGTACCTGCCTGAAAAATGCAGGGACAACTTCTAAGATATTGAATATGGGTGCAAGTTACATTCTCCCATTGGTATGTATTACATCGTCGCTCGCAAAACATACACGCGCGCGCGAGCGCCTATAAATTACATATTCTGGGGGCGCTAGTGATGATGGCCAAGATGCTCCCGACTGCCACGCTTGACCTTCGCGCCTTCCTTCGCCTGGACCCGCTCCTCGATCCACTTCTTCTCCTTGGCCAGCTTCTTGGTGATCTTGGCCAGGTCCAGCCCCAGCGTCCTGGTCACGAACCCCGCAACCTCCGTGTTGTCATGGTTGCCGCGGAACTGCTCGTGCCCCACGCCGTACCCGAGCAGGCTCACATCCGCGGCGGTGTGTCCCAGCGTGGCAAAGTTCACCAGCAGCAGCTGCGAGAGCGCATTTGCAAACACAAAGTTGGACACGAGACGATCGGCCTTTGCGGCTTTGGCTGCTGCAAGCTGCTCGGGGGTGGGGCTGAGCACGCCGTACTTGTTGAAGAGGGAAAGGAGGAATGCATCTGGGTTGGGCCCGGTGTAGGATTTCCACGTGGTGGCGACAAGCTCGGAGGAGGACTTGGATTTGGTGAGGGCGTCGGGGAGCCACATGTAGTTGTCGCCGATGGTGAGACCGCCGCACTCGTGGTCCGCGGTGGAGATCATGACGGTGGGGGAGTCGGTGTGCTTGTCGATCCATTTGGTGATGGCGAGGACGGCGTTGTTGTATTCGAGGATATCCTGGACGTGGCCAGCAGGGTCGTTGGCGTGCCCAGCGTGGTCCTGTGGGAGAGCGTTAGAACATATACGTATTTTACTAAATTGATTCCCTGTAGGAGGCAGAACATACAATTCTAGAAGCCTCAACCATGATGAAGAAACCCTTCTCGCTGTACTTTGTAGCGGCATAGAGGTCATCGAGAGCCTTAAGAGCCATCTCAGTCAAGCTAGGCTCCTTCTTGGGGTCCCTGTCAATATCGTAGGACATGTGGTCTGAACCGGCGGCACTGGTTAGCAAACGCAAGGGTAATGCACCGAGATTATCAGCGTACCGAGAGTGAACAGCCCCAGGTATGGAAGCTTCTGTTTCTTGTCGAATTCCTTCCTGTCCGAGAAAACAGAGTAACCGTAGCTCTTTGCAATCTTCAAGGCATCGATGTTGTCCTTTCGGCAACTTCCCTCAGAGGATTGAGGTATGAAGAAGCAACGCCCACCACCCATGAGGATATCAACCTGGGGCCCGAAGGGGTGGGTGTATCCAATCTCCTGGAGCGCAATCTCAGCCTCCTCATCTCTGTCCCAGACGTGGGCTACATAGGATGCTGGGGTAGCCTGATATAATCAGTTAGTTTTCACCCAATTTATTGAGTGCTCTGCGGAGAGAGAAATACATGAGTGATTCTGGATGTGACGACCAATCCAGTCTTGAAACCCTGGTCCTTTGCTGCCTCCAAAACAGTTCCGCATGGAATGACATCGTCATTAACACCAATTGCCTACATGAATTATATTAATTGGTATGCACGCAAAAGCCACGCCGAGTCGAAACAAACCCCATTATATGTCTTGATACCGCAAGAGTATGCACTAGCAGAAGCGGCGGAATCGGTGACATACGAGTCACTAGCCATGGTACGGATACTACCAATCAACAACTTGTCAACTGGGAGTTGTTGCGTGCCATTATTGTTATAGTGAACGTAGTCACGAGCCATTGTCTCTGAGGCAACACCAAATCCATCAGGAATAATCTGTAAAAAGTCAGATATTGCATAATCCGTCAACGAAGGTGACCGAATCGTACCATGATGAAGTTTCGTGCTTTATTTGAAGCACTGGTGACACCCATGAGCCCAGTGAGGGCCAAAACGAACAGTCCTTTGGTGAACATCATCTTGAGAACTCTGGTGTATCCCATGCGTAGTGATGAGGCAGAGACTGGGCTGGAACGCTATCCTGGAGGGATGTGGATGAGGAGGGGCTGAAGACAAATACAGAGGGGGAAATCATGTGCCCTTTTATTTACATCTGTATAAGCATAAAATAGGTACATACATCCCATGGAGGTCTGCCCCGGACGTCAGCCCCTGTCAATATCACCGGTAACTACCACCACTGTAAGGGTCCATACATTGTCGACCCCATAGCAGTCCTTGAAGACGGCAGGCTTAAGTCTAGCCTGAATTGCGCATGCGAGGCTGCAATTGTATGTGTGTTCGCCAACTCCATGAATGTCCATTTTCCTATGATTGCACAGCATTGTACAACCAGCTTCGGCTGAGGGTCGTTCCCAGCTTCAACTCGACGTAGAGGAACCCGTGCCCTAACAGGGCTGCCCGATTGGTGAGTTTGTCGATCCACGCCGCACCCGGCCCACAATTTAAACAAGCTCAAAGTCCCCGGTCCAGACACCCCTGCACACCCGTTGAGACCAATCTATATAAGGAAGTTCTCGTTCCTACAGTCAGCAATATGCGTATTTTGAAGGCACCCGCGTGAATGATAATTCAAGGCTTTGTAAGCAGAATTGATGCACAAACTGCCTTCATTCGACTGCAAATTAGAAGACAAGGAGTGAAGCTATCCATTTTGCAATAAAATCAGTCTGGATTCGCTGTGGAAGATTTTGCATAGAGCCTTGGGCCGGCGGGATAGCAAGGCTGCCTGGCAAACGAGGCGCCAATGGTTGTTAACAAAAGGCGATGGCATTGTAAAGACATACCTAGCTGTACCTCGCCATGGCTCCGCTTTACGCGAGTATTGAATTTAAAAAAAATACCTAGCTGTGTAACTTGCAAACCATTTGGTGCCCCATCTTGGCCCACGACAAGGTAAAAGAGGCTAATTGGCTCCCATCCTTCAATGTATTAAATGTAGGTGTGATGTGAGTACCTGCCTCCAATCGGACGAGTTAAGGTAAAGAGGCCCTACGAGAGTGTTGCGCCAACCAGACTAAGAGGCCCCACTATTCACCCCTTCTGTAACATTTCTAGGGTACCCATCAAAATGAGAACTGTCAACCACGTGGATCATATCCAGAGATGTTTCATTAGTCCATTCAAGTTGTGATTGGGCTAACATCTTGTCCCAGATACATTGTATGTATCTGTCCTTATGGTGTGTCTGCGATCATATCCGTTTCATTCTGGACTACATAATTAAGAAGCCAATTTCCTAGTTAGGTAGGTCGTCTGCTCGAGGCATTCCCAAACCACCCGTTCCCAGAAATAAAGGCACATGGTCTCATCGGTGGTGCAAGCTGTCCCTTTCGTCAATTCAAAGCCCGATTGTGTGGTGCTGATCTCCTCGTTTACAACTCAAGTGCCACGGGCAACGGTCCAGCTTTAAGAGGATATAGAGCAATGACTCATACACTTCCGCTCTCCTCCCCGTTTTCATCATCCATAAGACACTCTTTCGATCCACCCGTAATTCGATATTTCGGTTCAGGAGTATTCCGGGTCAGCAGCATTCCGGCTCTATTGTATCCGCGTCATTATTATTCCGGGTAAGCGTGATAGCAAGCTGTAGAGAATGAGAGATTATTTTGTACTGCTTAATGGAACTCGAGATTCAATCCAGATGTCTATGTTGAACCAATTGAAGTTAGTGAAAATTGGTAATGTTAAGGGACGACTGAATTATTACTTGGTAAAACTGTTGGAACTCTAGTATAGGTAGTATCTCTTGTGCCGACTCAGATTGCCACTTCTTGCAAACATGGGATAAGTCCTCTAGAGAGGGGCTAGTGCAAGCCAGACTAGGGATAAGTACGATAGACGTCTCGGGATAACCGCCATTCCGCTTGCCTATCTTGAATCTTGGCCCTGGGCGCTGAGACCAGGGATAGCCAGAATGTCAAATTATGCCTGCGGTATTGCACAATAAGAACCGACCGCTAGTGTAAAAACAGATTTCATGATAAAGCCATAGAGTTGTTGCATACATGTCCGGTCGATGTATCACCGGCCCATTGTATAATGAAGTCTTTCTTATTTTGCCTGTCTGAACTTCTCCTACCAGGCCCAAGGTACAAACTCTTCCACTATAAGCCTTGTGCTTATTGTAACTTCATTGCTTTAGCTAAATATTAGATATTCGCATAGTACACTTATTTTGAATAGACCCTAGTTACTTTACTCCTTGCACTATCGCTGTCCTAAGTTGAGGTTGGTTATTTAACTAATAATCGTGACGTTGCGGTGTTGTGACGATCTCTTTCTTCCCTAGATATTACCGTATTGGTTGCATGACCGTAACAATCATGTATAAAGACGTAGGACCAGCCTAAAGCTGATGAGAGGGGACTTTTGCCCAAATCTATGTAATAGCATACGATAATGCGTGTACCCACAATCACATCACCACCATCATCTAGTCTCATAATCCTCCCGTAGCAGCCATCTACAAGACAGAAAAATATAGGTTCTTCAATTTCACCCAGCACTTCGCTTCCGAGTTTATTTTGGCGCTAACGACTCAAGCGTAGATTGTAGTGACATCTTGTGGCGGCTAGTCTGGCGGGCACCCTACATACATCCGTAGATGCTCGCTGTTGTTTTTGTTCATCAATTGGTCAAGCCTCTGTAAGACATTGGTGTAAGCGACCAAGAAGCGTGGTGTTGCTTGTAAACATGGTCGACTCTATATCCTCGGAGCGATGGCAATCCCAAATGTCGGACAGCAACAAATGTCTCTCGCTCCTACCTTCATGCTTGACTTCCAGTCCACCTGACCACTAACGTGGCATCGCATCATTCTTGTCGGACGTTAATTTACTAAAAGGGACCAAATATGATTCTTGATTGCCTCAAGACGAGTAGATTCATTCCTGAATTAAGCACCACACCAAATAAATCGTTCTGGGCACGAGAACATGGATTCCCAAAGGAAATCCTCGGCTAACCTGTAGGTATCGCTTTCTATCGGTAGATTCTGAAGTATTTCGCCAAAAAACAGTATAGAAGATGATTACCAAGCGGAAATTTACAGGTACCAGTTTCACGGTTCATTCGTATCTGGATCAATTTCTAGCAGTTAAACCCATCACCGATATCGTCCTTGGGGATCGATTCGCGGCCCAGTGGAATAAAACTTCTAATGATTCAGACAGTTTGTTTTGACGAGGATCATTACCCAATATGTCTCAAATGGATCCAGTGTCTTGTCGTAATATCTGTATGCCTAATTTGAATATTCCATCTCCTAGTCGGTAGCAATATTGTCACTATGCTTACACTTCTACCTTGATGAAACGCTTGAGAGCTGAGACAGATTCCTCCCATCTGAATTAAATTCGAAGGGTTCCACGCTTGGGGTCACCGTGAACACGGAAAAGGGCCATAGGGCCTGCCAATAGGTGCTGTTGCTGTTGAGGGTAGTCGATCGCAGCTCCTCTCTCTATTACCATGGGAGGAGAATGATGCAGGAAGCTTGGTGCTGATCTTCGCTCCTCTGCTGAGATGATGATGTAGGAATCCATGTAGGCCATGCATTGCTGCAACCAATGACCCAAAGAGACAATAATATATACACTGATGCGCTGCAAACGATTACAACGCACAATATGTATTTGCAGATCTCTGCAATTGCGATGCTGATTGATTTTGACTAGCATGGGACTGATGGCGTAGACCTTATCCTCTTTGAGCCGCATGTTCCAATAGAGTGTAGTCTGGTGGTCTCCTTAGCAAGGCTCACGATCTCGTTTGGCTAAATACCCGCGAAGAGATCTAGGGGCTCTAATTGCACAAGAACAGTGATAGATTGGTTGGGCGGAGGGATGATGAATGGATGGGTGGATGTTCAGCAACAGCTGAAATCTATTGCATACTGCTAAGTGGTTCAGCTGACAACCGACATGTTTTAATTGACCGACCGAACCATCCATCAATCTGTTGCATATTGCGGAATGGTTCAGGTAAAGATTCAGGAATTGCATGTAGTTAGTGGAGTGATTTAATGGAAATTGTACCCGGTATTCGAAGCCGAATTTACTAGTACAGTGAAACTCCATGTCATCAGCCGGTCGACTATCATCCTTAAAACAGATATATGCTTCAATCGAGAGGGGAAGTCTGGCTCAAAAGGGAAACCCTAGTAATTCCTGATGTTAGCACTGAATGTGTATTCCTATAGTGTACTTATTCTTGTATATTGTGGCTGTACTATAGCTGTACATGAGGAGAGGAGAGTACAAGAAAATTACTTCGATTCATGAAGCTAGATACAGTATATACCTGGATGAGCAATGGAGCCATGCAAATTTGACATTATATTAGTTACAATATAGGTTCATATGACAGGTAGTAGATGTGGCTGGATGTGATAGGTACTAATTCAATATAACAAAAAAAAAAAAGGAAAAAAAAATAAGAAAAAAGACTAGTTTAATAAGGTAGTCAAGCAGCGAGAGCAGTTCCGGTTGGTTATCATCGGCCAGTCAGCTTGTTTGGTTCTAATATAATTGATAATCCTTGCCCTTACTCTATTCTTATTCTTATTCTTGTGTTGGGTATTTTTGTGTTTCTTCCTGTAGCAAATTGTTGGGCAGTTCTATTACTTGAGTAAACTATGGCGAGCTGGTACCAAAGCGAAGAATAAAGATATGGTAACGTCATAATAATCATGCGAAGTTTGATACATAAATAGTGTTCTCATGCCCAGACCGATTTATTGGTGTGGTGCTTAAATCTATAAATAGATTGCTTGCTACTGTAGAGTTTACATTACATATACATTCCTTATCCGAGATCTCACTTTTGGCTAGCATTTCTATCTATCTTAATTACCGTCCGGTATGTGACTCATGAAGGTGAAGGTAGAGGTATATGTGCTCGTAGGGTACCGGTACATATAAGTAACTACCGTACTGATTTCCTATTTCTTAACGCTGCGCTAGGGCATTCTCAATCTAAGCATGGTCAATCTCTGTGGCGTGCCTGAATGAAATCAGGCGCATGCACAGGGTAAACTCGTGCTATGCTATCGAGGATACTCAGTGAATCCTCATGAATAATTATGTCTACGGAGTAAGTAGCTACTATATCAGAAAATGATGTACGGTTTGCCCATATGACCGGCATTTTGTCGCGCGTCTTGTCTAGTATATTATAGACGTTGGGCGTACCGTATAATCAGAGGAAGCAGACCCCCTGTCTCTCGACTGTAACAACGGATAGGTAGGACGTTGGAGTTGAGGACAGGGATAATTCAGGTTCAGGTGGCAGCGTTGAGACAGAGGGACAGAGATCGAGGCGGAGGAAAAGGAAGTCTTGGCCATGCCAGGTAGAAGCAATGGAGGAAGATCGATATTATGTTTGGTCAAACATTCTAAATTTGAATACCTATTATTTCAGCGAAAGAAGTCTGAATATGTAATTGCCAAAAATTGATCTCCACAACCGTAATGAATAAAGAATGTCTGCATCCCTCAAATAAATATCTTCAGGCCTGATGTCAATGCGATATAGCACCTGCAACATGTGTGCCCTATTTCTATGTTGAAAAAGCTTCTGTTGGTCATGTTGGACATTGTGTTGGATGTGTCGGTTTAAAGCGGCACTGGCACCCTCGATATCGGGGACGAAGTGGTGTCGCGCGGTTTACCTCTTCGCCTGCTGTCTTGGCAATAAAACACCAGGGCAGTAGGTACCGAGTTATATGCACGTCAGTTTCCACAGCTTCAAAGCTAGGAATGACAAATACCGACGTCGTTGACATTCCCGCGCATTGTGGGTCAGAGCTGTGTCCGTGCTGGGCGTCAAGCGTTCTGACAGTGACGGGAGCGTCTACACAAGCACTTGGTCACTGTGCGCAATGTTTGGTATGTCGTACTCTTTCTCCATTTCGGGGTCCTGTGGGGCATTCGGAATGTGGATGTGCGGGCTTGATCTCCGCGATCGTGATAAGCATCATGCGGGCATACCGGAGATGCTCTGGCTGAGATACCGCTGATCAGTACAATGCCTATCTCTGTGCGGGGCACGGGTCCAATTCTCCTTCTGGTTGCAATTCTCCCGGGGTCGGAGAATGAAAATAGACTTTATAGTTTGGCAGACATCGCAAAGTAAAGGATATTAACGTTAATATACAGGTAGCGGGCGTGCGCGTGCTATCTGGATGCTCTTTTTCCTTGAGCACGCATAGGAGTTAGCTGGCACGCATATACGAAGAGAGCGACGCTGATTGACCCATGAGGTGGTTGGTCCGCTCGGTTGCGAGAGTGGGGGCTGCTGAGGCAGGCAGTCTGGTTGGCGGGCTTGTTTTTGTCGCTTCCCAGACCTGGTTCAATCTAAAGCAATTTGCAGAAAAAAAAATATTGGAACAGACAAGCTCACTTTGCAGCAAAGACAAGGGACCTGCAGCCAGACTACCCCCATCTATCCACGGAAGTCAATCTATCAACTCTATTTCACCCTTCTCGGGCAAATAACTTTGCTGAGGAGGCTGGAAAGATACAGTGAGTTGCGTCAGAACTTGAGTGTTAAAACTCGAGCTGAGCCCACGGGTACCAAGCTACTGAGTCAACCACTATCGTCAGTACGATCTCCTCGCGGCTAAATCATTCATTCCAGTGTGTTTTACAAGCTCCGAAACCGTACTGAATATTTATTTATCTCGAGGGTAAGTAGAGAGCTTGAGGAGCTTCCGTGAAGCAGTCGGGGGGCTAACTTCGAGACGAGACGGAACAGATACATTGCTTCGTCAAAGGCGATCCGCGTGCAGCTTCCTCCGATTAGAACCCCGGACTACCTCAGCTTAGCCAGCTTGGAGCCATATCGACCATTTATGAATTGATCAGAACACCTTTGTTCTTTCCGATCGATACTTGAACGCCGTCCGAAATGGCGTGGGAACATCTCTCTGTAAGAATAGCTGTTCTTTTTGTAGGGAGAGGAGGACGGGAAACGCGTTGACGATACTGAACATCATGTCAAGCACTTTGCGAATTCCCAATCTAAGCACTTGGATTTCCTTGTCTTCCTTAGGGACTATTTTGGTTCTTTTCAAAAGGATGGTGTTGGGCCCGGGGAGATGTCATGTGGACCTCCCTGGTCTGCTAATATTTCCTAAGCATCAGAGGCCTCCGTAACTTTTTGATTAACATGTACTGAATTGCAATTTGCTGACTTCCCTTGATTGCGTATGACAGATTAACCGCCCTCATTTGGCATATGCTATCATTGGTGGATTCACTTCGCTTTTTATGCTGGTTTCTCTATTTGTCAAAGAGAAGCTATATATTGGCGAAGCCACTGTGGCTACTATATGTGGCATAATCTTCGGCCCTCATGGAGCGGGACTATTCAACCCGAATTCCTGGGGCAATGTCGACCAGATTACACTTGAATGCAGTCGAATTGTTCTTGTGGTTCAGTGTTTCGCCGTAGGGGTCGAATTACCCAAGGTTTGTCTCCAATCGTACAGCCATAATTGTCAATGTTGACTGACCTTTAAATATAGCAATATATGACTCGCCACTGGAAGTCAGTTGTGATGCTTCTGTTACCTGTCATGGCCTATGGGTGGCTCATATGCTCAGTTTTCATTTGGTGGATGATACCTAAGCTCAGCTGGCTTGATTCTCTCTGCGTGGCGGCCTGCATCACAGCTACGGACCCGGTTTTGGCTTCATCAGTCGTGGGAAAAGGAAAGTTTGCAAAGCGTATCCCAAAGCACCTTCGAGACCTACTCTCCGCCGAGTCCGGGTGTAACGACGGAATGGCCTTCCCATTCATCTATCTAAGTCTATATCTCATTGCATACAGACCCAATGCTGGAAAAGTGTTTTCGAAGTGGTTCTTATACACTATTCTATACGAATGTATATTCGGTGCTATTCTCGGGATAGTCATTGGTTATGGTGGACGCCATGCGATAAAATTTGCAGAGAAGAAATCCCTGATTGACCGAGAGTCTTTCTTGTCCTTTTACTTTGTACTTGCGCTCTTTTGCGCTGGTGTAGGCAGTATGCTTGGTACCGATGATCTCCTTGTGGGATTCTGCGCTGGAGTAGCCTTTAGCAATGATGGGTGGTTCGCACAAAGGACTGAAGAATCTCATGTCTCTAACGTCATCGACCTGTTGCTCAATTTGGCTTACTTCGTGTATTTCGGGTCGATTATCCCATGGAGCTCCTACAACAGACCCGAATGGGACCTCACTCCATGGAGGCTGATCGTGCTTGCGATATTTGTCATCTTCTTTAGGAGAATTCCAATTATGGTTTGCTTGAAACCATTGATCCCGGATATCAAAACATGGAGAGAGTCATTGTTTGCTGGGCACTTTGGTCCCATCGGTGGTAAGTAGCTGCAAGCATCTACATCAACTTGACATATCCTAATGTTTTGAATTACAGTGGGTGCAATTTTTGTTGCCATATTGGCAAGAGCAGAGCTGGAAACTGGCGAGACTACCCCATTGGCGAAATTACCCCCACCAGGCACTGTAAACTATCTCCTCATTGAGCTGATTTGGCCCATTGTTACTTTCTTGGTAGTCACATCGGTTCGTACATCCTTATGAATCCCACTTTGAAAGGCTGCTAAATTTGTACATGGATATTTAGATTATTGTACATGGTTCTTCTATTGCAGTGTTTACCCTTGGAAAACATGTGAACACGATGCGCTTGACCATGTCCTTCACAACTGGCAACGACGATGCTACATGGTTCAATCGGCTGCCAGGACTTGGAAGCCGAACACCCTCTATGTCTTTCAGGAAGGCGGATGCATCGGAGAGTTCCAATGAAAAAATAAATGAAGGTGGACTATTTGCTGGAGGGCTGCTTAGCAGAGCCTCGACAAGAGGTAGAGATGAAAATGGAAGGATATCAAGTGAAGTTCCAAGAAGACGTTATGATGGCACTGGCCGTCCTGTGGGTGGTATCGGCCTACTAGCTTCACAAACCCCACGGGCTAGGTCATCCTCTCCAGCTGCTACGCGTGCGGTTGAACAAGATCGGATAGAGACCTACCGGGAGGGCCGAAACTTGATATTTGAGGATGAGCAGGGGGATGTAATCTCGCGGACAAAGACACCCCCTCGTACCGAAGAACACCATATTGGATCATTGGATGCGAGTGCCGTGGCTGAGAAGCTACAAAACCCTATTCGTCGCCGTACTGACGATTCCGACACTGTTTTGGAGGATCCCACAAAGCATAAAGCTGCCATGGCATTTCGCTTTGATGATAATATCATTGTTGAGGATGAAGATGGTGAAGTCATCAAGCGGTACAAGATTCCTAAAGTCAAGCGTCGCCCTACAGGGGACATTGAGATAGGCGAGTCACCCACTGGGGGAAAGGGCTCTTTCTTCAAAAACTTGTTTGGATTTGGGGCCAAAGACAATGCCGACGATGATAATGATTTGGGGATGATTACCGACGAGGAGGGTGACGTAAATCTTGAGGGGAAGCGTATCCGCTTGCGAGACGCCAAGGGGAGGAAGTTGAGTAAGCAGCAGTTTATTCATGAGCTTTCGATGATGGATCCACACGCCAGAAGGGCAATGGTGAGCCAGAGCAGTTTCTTCCCAGTGGAAGAGGGGATCACTGGGCCAAGCAGGAGAGAAAAACTAGTAGAGGTTAAAGATGGGCTGGGGAAAGTTGTGGGTGGACGTTCAGCTCACACACAGGAGAGCTCCGCTCAGATTACCAATACAGAGGGACAGGACCAAAATGTCACTGGGCTAGCACTGGTCGACTCAGAGGAGAGAATTGTTCCCTATCACGATCTACCTGGTTCCAAGGCTTCGAAATTTCTTCATTCTCCTGAAGGAGCCAGAACTGCAGCTGCACAGGGCACAACCATTGTTATGGCTCAGGGCGAGGAGACTGCAGCCGAGAGACGAAGGCGGGATGCTGCGTTGGGGATTTCAGGAGAGGAAACTCTTGCTGAGCGCAGGAGGCGTGAAGCAGCATTGGGCCTCGCCAACGAGGATAGTGAAGACAGTGACGATGATGGTGCTCCTCGGATTATAGGGCAGCCGAAGCAGCGGAAGACGAGAGAAATCAAGTTTGCTGCACAGGAGAGCGGGCAAAGACAGAGAGATACACCGGGGCCAGAATCGGGTAGCAATAATGGTAATGAGATCGAGGCAGAATCGGGAGGGATTGATAGTGACGAGGAAACGGGAGCAAGCACACTCACACCTAGCAGGGTTATTCAGTTCGCAGAGGATACTAAGGGAAAACAGAGGCAGCTTTAGAGGAGCTATGGCGTTACGACTGTAAGACGTCTGTAAGACGCCTGGAAGTATTCTTTATGTGTGATGATGCTGTGTGTTTCATTTTGGTGTTTTGTCTTGTTTGGCATTACCACGGTGTGAGAATGTCGGTGGGTTTTCCGTTTTCATTGTTCATCAGGGAACATGAGTGGGGCGTATTACTAGTCTGACGTCTGTTATGGCATGGCATGGAGCACATGGAATACTTATTCTGCAGACGGGGGATTATGGTATGTCATGGTGATTCTTGTTGGGAGCGCGTTAATCGTAATATCTCTTTCTGTTTTGTGCCTTTCCTGATTATTATGCGTTCCTACTTAAATTATGACTGGCTTGAGTTTAAGCTTGGTTTCGGTTGTCAGGTTGCTTTGCTGGTTACTGTTTGTGATGTTTTAGCCCTGGCTCATTATATATTCCTATGGCTGACTTTTACCTTCTTCCCTAGCTTGATTCTTATTGCTGTCGGGATAAAAGATATTTGCAAAACTCTGCGGTGTTTTATTTTCTTTTTGAACTCGAGTTGTTATTAGCTAGAGCCCGTTGCTTCAAGTTATTCACTTGCGGCTTTGCTTCTGTTGTAAGTTTCGAGGATCGATGCCGACACAGTTCGATGAGATACCCTCTTCAATTACAATGTATGTATGTATGTAGTGCATATCACGCGATATGGAGAATTTTACAGACAAATTTTTTGTTTTTACATACTTTCTTTTTCTGGTTCACGGGTAACGTTATTGGTGTACAGGGCCAGCAGGGCGGTCAACCAGGCCCGCGTGTGTCAGACCTGCGTCGAGTAGCATACACCATTGCGCAAACAACAGCATTGTCTCTTCTCGTGCTTAGATATCCGGGCGGACAATTAAGAGCAATATATCCGTATCGCAGATATATAGTGGGGGAAATCTTATCGCCGTTGGATTGGGTTGAACATGAGCCCAGGATCTACAAAATACCGGTATGTACAGTACTCTACACTACAGCACAGTACGTACTGTACGCTTTTGCCGTGAACTACAGTACTTGTTTCATACTTTGTATATCGATATGCTCACAGCACCACAGCACCACAGCACACCGCTCGGAATGGTTTCATTTGTTGGCGGGACAGATGGCTTCGGGCCTTGTAATTGGGGGAGCAGATTGTTTAAATAAATTAATATTCATTCCCTACTTGCTGCTTGCACGTCCACAACACGTGCAAGGCTGCCAGCGAATCAGCCGACGTAACTGCGCCCACCGCACGGTAACGTTGATTGAAGCACAAGTACCCTCACTGCTGCCCTATCACCAATCGATATAGTCGATCGCTGGACGTCAATTGGCTCCGCACGGTTAGTCAGCCCAGCTCAACAGCCCCACGCAAACACGCAACTGGCAGGGATACTCAGCACGGGGAATTACAGGAGAGACATCGGACCGCCCACTTGACGACAGCACTTGGGCAGCCGCCGAAAGTTAGAGTATCTACTTACTTCCCTTGCCGTACAGTACCCTTGGCTGAGCACTCCGGCTCAGCGCCTCAGGTTCGAGCCTTCGATCCCTCTTAAACCCATCCCTCTGAGGAAACAAAGTTATCATCTTCTGCTTTCTGAATTCGCCCCGACGCTGCACGAGAATTATACCCCCGCTCTTTGTGTTATTGTTGATCGCCTGTCTGCCTACTTAGCTATCTGGTTGGCCAATCCAAGCATTAGGGTCAGGGGGTGGTGTTGCATAAGAGGTATTTCTGGAAACTTCTCGGTTTGCATCGCAACAGAGCAACAACACAGCGTTTTCCATCCATCATAACTTTCGTTCCTGTCGACCCGAGTCCTGTCTCCGAGGCACGACGGCAACGGGAGATATTTTAGAGTGGTATATTAGCAATATCAGTTGTAACGGGAACAGGCTCGCTACCAGGGTCTCCATCGTTACTACTACAGACAGGGAGGGATAGCTGCGGGATTTCGGGCAAGGAACTTAGGGCTATATTACTTAGGTTGATTGCTGAGACCCGACTGGGGAAGTCCCTAAGTTCGGGAACGTCAAACTCCTTCAGACACCACCGAAGAAAAGGCATTTTTGTGAGTGAGGTTCGTACTATCGGCATCGACGTCAGACGGCCGATAGTTAGCTTCACCCACAAGTATTAGATACTTGCAACAATAACAACTATTTCCCACGGTTTCTAGAGCCTCCGGCTGATATCCAAGATTCCGTCCCCACGCAACAGACCCTATATGTCGAGTGAGCCCCTCCCGACAATACCATCAGCAACAAGTTCCATTGTCGATCTCTCGCGCACAAACACTAATAACGAAAACGACCCGCCAAACCGCCAGGCAGGAATGACGTCCGTACAGTCTAGCGACTTTGCGCCAGGATCTTCTGGACATTCGCGTGGGATGTCGGACTCATCGACGATAGCTTCGGGATCTGGAGCTGGGGGCTCATATCACCATCAGCAGGCTAGTACATCGTCAGCGGGCTCTGCGCTTCAAGAGACTCCTGGGAGAAGAAATAGTGTAGTCATTAAGGTTGGGATGGTGGGGGATGCACAGATTGGCAAGACTAGCTTGATGGTTAAATATGTAGAGGGAAGCTTCGATGAGGATTATATCCAGACTTTAGGTATGGTTACCGTCGCGCGCCTCTGGTTGCAGCTTATTGCTTACATCTATACTCTAAATAGGTGTCAACTTCATGGAAAAGACCATTTCAATTCGTAACACAGAAATCACATTCTCCATTTGGGATCTTGGTGGTCAGCGAGAGTTCGTCAACATGCTTCCGCTAGTGTGTAACGACGCGGTGGCGATTTTGTTTATGTTCGACTTGACTAGGAAGAGTACATTGAATAGTGTCAAAGAGTGGTATCGACAGGCTAGGGGATTCAATAAGACGGCGATTCCATTCTTGGTGGGGACGAAGTTTGATCACTTTGTGAACTTCCCACGGGAGGATCAGGAGGAGATCAGCAAACAGGTATGTGAGATGCCTGGAGCGAGTGAAGGTTTGGGTAGGAAAAACTAATATGGTGGTCCTGCGGGTATAGGCAAGAAAGTTTGCTAGAGCGATGAAGGCGAGCTTGATTTTCAGTAGCACGAGTCATAGTATCAACATTCAGAAGGTAGGTTTATGGGAGCTGGGTTGTTTTCTAAAAGCACGGAACTCTAATCTATTACATCTAGATATTCAAAATCGTGTTGTCGAAATCGTTCGATCTAAAGTGTACCATACCCGAAATCGAGCAGGTCGGAGAGCCACTGCTCTTGTATCAAGAGGTTTAGGCGACGTAATACCCAACCGTGAGGCAGTGGATTTTGGTGGGGTAGCGCGACGACAGCTAACTGTGGCTCGCAAATGACGATACACGATATCTTGACGGTTACATCATTTAATTATATTTTCTTATTGTTAACGTATGCAGACGGGAAGGCAGGAAATTTGAGAGAGCGAGAAAGAGGAAGGCACGGAGTTATGGGAGTGCATGCAGGCAATTGAATGTGAAAAACTGCGAGGACAGACATCGTTTTCAAGTATTTCCTTTTTTGGGGGTGATTCTCTCGGATGGCCTATCTGATTTTCTCTTTGTTGTCTCAATCATGAAGGATTCCAACTGTGATCATCGAAATATCCTTATATCCTCCCCATGTCCTATTCTGTTTGGATTGATACGTAGTGGTCTTCATCTGTTAATTGGGTTCGAGCGTCTCCCACTGGCACTTGCTTATCCTTCATCCTCGAGATGTTTGGTGGACACATACGTGGGCAAGTGCATGGTGGGCTTTCATGCCGGGGCTAGGCTTCAGTTAATAGGCTCGTCTCTGGGCGGGGTGACTTGCATTGAAATGATTTCAGTTTCTCACTGGTACGGGAGTCTCTGGCCAAGTGGCGGCCTTCGTTTATTCTCCTTAGTAGAGTAAACTTCCTGAAGATCCCCCTGGGGGTATTTATAAGTATTCGCAGCCAGGAACCCGGAATTGTGTCCAGTGTACTCTATAGTAAAAGTTAATTTGCTCTATTCTGTCGCGATTCCTCCTTAAGCCAGCTACCCCGCGTCGGCCACGGGCGGCCAGTTACGTACGTAACCCCCCCCTACCCCACACCCCACCCCTACTGCCCCACCATGCTCACCCAGGCCCAGCTCCTTTCCTCAGCTTATTTACCCTCCTCGTTTCCATCCTGGCTCCCATAATCCGCCTCCGTTACATCCTCCAACATTTCTCCCTCCTCTCTATCTTCACCCCCGCAGCAACTTACGGTGCCGGCCAATACCAGTACCACGCCCAACACTACCGCTACCTAACGAATACAACCATGTCTCCGCGTACTCCACCCCAGGCCCCGCCGGCGTTTAAGTATACGCTGGAGAGCCTGTTGCAGGAGACGAGGGCGATTATTGACAAGAGTAGGAAGTTGGAAGATAGGATTGCTAGGGAGGTTAAGCCGGAGGAAGCAACGTTTGAGAATGTCCTAGGGGTCATGGCGGCGGATGAGGATGAGGCGGCGTTGAAGTCGAGGATTATTGGGTTTTACCAGTATGTGTCGGAGGATAAGGCGTTGAGGGATGCGAGTAGTCAGGCGGAGAAGGAGTTGGAGGTATGTGGTTCGCTCTCCATACAGCTTTTCAGCCTAAAGCATGTGGTTTTGGGACAGATGGAGTGCTTATTGTGTTACTGGCCGTGGGTAGGACTTTTCGATCGAATCTGCCATGAGAGAAGATATCTTCAAGCTCGTCAAGGCCGTCCACGACTCCCCAGCTGCAAAGGACCTCGAACCCGAGTCCGCTCGCCTCCTAGATAAGACATACAATGAGTACGTCCGTTCTGGTCTCGAGCTCCCCGCCGAGCCAGAACGAGCTCGCTTCAAGGAAATCAAGAAACGACTCTCTACCATCGCTATCGACTTCGTCAAGAATCTCAACGAAGAGAACGGCGGAATCTGGTTTACTCCCGACGAACTCGAGGGTGTTCCTGACGATGTTGTCTCCGGCCTCAAGAAAGGCGAAGCTGGATCCGACAATGAAGGGAAGCTATTCCTAACTTATAAATACCCAGACCTATTCCCTACGATGAAGTACGCTGTGTCAGCCGAGATTAGGGAGAGGGTGTTTATAGGGAGTGAGAATAAATGTAATGAAAATGTGCCGTTGTTTAAGGAAGCTATTATGTTGAGGGATGAGAAGGCGAGGATGTTGGGGTTCAGGAATCATGCCGAGTTTGTGTTGGATGATAGGATGGCAAAGACGCCGGAGAAGGTGATGGCATTTGTGAATGATTTGAGGGAGAAGCTGACGCCAGGAGGAGAGAGGGAGAGGAGGGTTTTGATAGAGTTGAAAAAGAAGGAGAGGGAGGAGAGGGGGGAGAAGTTCGATGGGAAGTATTACTTGTGGGATCATAGGTGAGTTCTATGAGGTTTCACTTGCGGTGCAGGACTGAGGCTGACAGATGAGATGAATAGGTACTATGACCGACTTCTTCTGGAGCAGGAATACCAGCTCGATGCACAGAAGGTTGCGGAATATTTCCCACTCTCGAGCACTATCAGTGGAATGTTGAGGATATTTGAGGAAATCTTTGGACTGGAGTTTGTCCAGATGACAGACAAGAAGGACTTGGAGGGCGTTACATGGCATGAGGATACTAAGCTCTATCAGGTCTGGAACGATAAGCCTGAGGATGGGTTTGTAGGGTACCTTTATCTCGACTTGCATCCTAGAGAGGGGAAGTATAGCCATGCGGCGAACTTTAACATACAGCCTGGGTTTGCAAAGAAGGATGGTTCGAGACATTACCCTGTAACGGCGTTGGTGTGTAATTTCTCCAAGCCGACGAATGATAAGCCCAGTTTATTGAAACATGATGAAGTTGTGAGTTTTCACCCCCAAAAGACGAGAATAACCTCGCGAGATGAGTAAGTGAGTGAGTGATGTACTGATTTAATTTGATTGATCGTAAATAGACCACCCTCTTTCACGAGCTCGGCCACGGCATCCACGACCTCGTCGCCGAAACCAAATACTCCCGCTTCCACGGAACCTCCGTCGTCCGCGACTTTGTGGAGGCCCCCTCCCAAATGCTCGAAAACTGGTGCTGGACCCCTGCGCAAATCACCTCCCTCTCTAGTCATTACCTCACCTCTGAAAAAATCCCATCCTCCCTCGTTGACACCATCGTCAAAGCCAAGCACGTCAACGACGCGCTCTTCAACCTCCGCCAGTTACACTTTGCTATCTTCGACATGCGCATGCACAATATCCCCACTCTCGGAGCCGTTGAAACCATTGAGCCGACAATCGAATACAATAAACTCCGCGCTGAGATCGCCGGACTCGATGGCCCTGATGGAGGGGATTTGAAGTTTGCAAATGGGCAAGCGACGTTTGGACATTTGATGGGTGGGTATGATGCGGGTTATTATGGATACTTGTGGAGTCAGGTGTTCAGTACGGATATGTTTTATACGGTATTTAAGAGGGATCCGATGAGTAGGGAGGAGGGGAGGAGGTATAGACGTGTGGTGTTGGGAAGGGGGGGGAGTAGGGATGAGATGGAGGTGTTGAAGGAGTTTTTAGGGAGGGAACCGAATTCGAAGGCGTTCCTGGAGGAGTTGGGGATTGCAGCTTAACTAACATGGTGGGGATGGAGTTAATTTCTTCTCTTTAGGTGGATTCGGTAAGAAGGTACTAGGAGGTTAGGAAGTTTGAGGGATACTTTTTTCATGACGATGGTCTGTATAACTTGAGATGCTAGACATAGATATGTAGATGTGGCTTTGTCGTGGTATTACTTGCAAGAAAATTACTTAGTACGTGTTATCCAAATGAAATACAAGGTGCTGTCTGGCAATTTGTATGTATTCTAGTATCAAATAACCTGCTTACCTAGGTACGGTACTTAACTCATGAGGATTTATACCAGACTACAGCGTGCGATTACCACTAGATTATGTATAATTATGTAGCCACAAGGAGGAAGAAAGAAAAGGCCTGGACCATACACTGGCATGGCCTCATTGGATCACCTTGGTGCAGTTTGGGAGGCCGGGGAATGCTGAGACAAACTGACAAGTACTCCGACGACTGAAGCTTCAAGCTGCGAGATCCGGGTTTTAACACTCACATGGGTACAACTATAGAAGGTATGCGAGCTAATCTTTGTTATACGAACCTAGTTGCCATGCCACTACAAGCGGGTAGGTAGTATTAATATGTGCAAGAGGTACATACTTGCGCCTAGAGCTTCGGGTGAAAATATGACTGACTTTGAGTTTTCCATCTTCACCTTTTGATTTCTTCCTCTTGTTATTGCTTGTTCTAAGGCACAACGAAATCATGCCGTTCGCCCCTTTTCTCTCCTACGAGTTGTAAAATGGGGGTGTATCTCGACCGGGGAGGGGAGGGGGGAAGGTGTTTTCCCAGCTACTTGTGAATCTTGATGGCTCGGTCTTCTCCTCGACAGACTGCGGTCTCCTGTTCAGCTTTCTGTTTCTTTCTTTTTTTTAAGGGAGGGATTTGCCTGGGATTTGCGTACTTTATATTCATGCTCCGACGGCTCTGTTTGGTTTAGATGTTGCTTCGCGCACACTACATAAAGTAACTTTTAACACCGGTGGTCTATACCCTTACCCTGAACTACCTAACCATCTCCTTCAGATACTAACTTTCCAGGCTTCCAAACACAGTTTCATGAAATTAAAAAAAAAAAAAAAAAAGCTCTAATGCGTAGGTGCTCAGGACCATTATATTCACAGACTCAACTCGTCTCCCCCCAGCTCATTTCATACCACTTCCTCCCCCCACTGGGAAACCCCCCCACCACCCGTGAAGGAGGTTAAAACAGGCTGTAGAGAATAGCTAGGATATAACGATAGACAGTGGCAATGAAAAAGCAACTTTTTCTCATCTCATCTCACGCCATTTCCACATCCACACTACTCCGCCTCGAGTCCCCCCCCCCACCCTAGCGTGAAATGAAAGAAAGAGAGCACATCGAAGTTGCGGCTAGGCGTTAATTTACCTTCACACATAACAGTGCATTGGGGGGGAGATTACCAGTGGGTTTGCGCGTGTTACCCTAAATTGATTGTTTTAAGTAGTTCTCTAGTTGGGATTGCGGTTTACCTTTTTGTTTTCGCGAGACAGCAGTAACGCGCGCATGGTGGGGAGAAACAATTTCCTCTCCTCTGACTTAGGAGGTGGGAAGTACTTTGTATTAATGTCGAAAGTTGCATTTGCTATGAGCTTCTTCCATTCGCTCCACGCCTCCGATTTAAACCCTACTCAATTCAGCCCCGAGTGATAATGGTACTTCCATAAGCATCAGGCAGTCAATAACCACCCTCCTTCGTTCATTATCTCACTCTCCCAAAACTCTGCAATTTTCGTCTTTGGATATCCGTCCTGCTATAGTGACACCATAAACTACTCTTCAGTTCCGCCAATGTTTATCTCCCATATCCTTCGAAGATCGCTTTATGTTCCTGTAAAGGCGTATTGTCCCTGGCATGCGTCAGAAATTCTAAGGTGTAGGATGAATAATATAGAGAACCAACTTGGCGTTGTTAAAGTATTTCCCTGCAGGGGTATCACGGTTTTGCACTATGTCACTGCGATCTCCTTTTCGAGACACTCCAAGCTTCACATACAGCTTTATCCCCTAAACTCGCGTAAAGGTTTTGCCCATGCTATATGAGCATACGAAGTAGCCCTATTTGACGACCTGTGTTTCTTCTGATTAATGTACACACCGCACCGTATCCAGACCATAATCAAACCACTCTGGTCATTGACGCGTAGTTGAATTCGGGCTAGAGGCTTCGCTTCTTCTCTCCCAGAGTGCCAGCTAGAAATCCAGGGCGCGGCAGGGTCTCATCATCTTTAGAGTTGTATTTTCTGACCATGGAATGAACCCTCTCCTGGGCCCAATGGCGGGCTACGAGTTGGATTCGACGGAGTGTGCTCGGTGATGAAGACAAGGTTTTTTTTTTTTTTTTTTTTTTTTTTTTAAATCAATACTCGCATGCGGCATGACCATGGCGAGGTAAAGACAAGGTTTGAGCTTGTCAGTCCAGACTCACTGAGGTGTCATGACCTTCTGATGCTTATAGACCCGGGAACATGCATAGTATGTGGCGTAGTTTGGGAGCATAAAACATCTTGCTTAAGGGTATGTGTTGTCTACGCATTGCAGGAGGATTTGAGCTCCATGAATGAGCTGAGAGGGTTGACTGTGAGATATGAAATGGTTAGCATAACTAGAAACAAACGATTAAAAGCACAGAATGGGTGACAGGGTGCGAGCCATTGCCGGCGGTGTCTACACAACCAAGTATCGCGGAATTAAGTCTCTCTAGATGGTGCAAAGGAAAAAGAGCCAGAGCAACACCAAATTCACGAGTCTTTGATTCTAGGTCTGTGGCCATCGCATAGTACAGTCTCGGGCATAGTACGCATGAGCATCAGGAATATCATTCCTTCAATCCCAACCCACCACCGTTGCCAGGCGGAATCAGAAATCCATCCTAGCCTTTCCGTAGCTGGGCTTCCCCCTCCTCCTAAGTTATCCTCCATTCTTACCCTGATCCCCATTTTGAATCAAATCACCACCCCAAATTATTTCCTATCCCCAATGAGATAATTCTCCATGGTCTCATTCTTATCCAGGTCAATATACCAACTTCAACTGGAAATACCTTCTAAACATCGCTTCATGTTATCCTCACTCCACATCACTCGCTAGGCAGCAGCTATCCGCCTCCATGCCGAGCATCCCCATCGACACTCGTTCCCAGCTCTGCAAAGGACAGTTGTAGGGTTAATACCCTCGTGCAAGTCACACAGATGCCGTGTTTCCTTTCTTTCCTTTCCCACTCTTCTACTCTTCTTCACACCACTCAACTTCTCCAAACCCCACCACAACATACCACTGTCCCTCTCTACTCCAGACCCCACCACACCATACCACTCTCCCTCTCTACTCCACAAGACCAGAGTCCTCTATTCTCCAGTCTGGTTTCTGCTCTCATAGTCTCGCACCACAAACTCCCTCCTCAGTCATCTAGTTCCTTTTGATTCAACATTTTCTCGCTGCTTCTCTCGTGGGGTCAGATCGAGTTTATCTCATACTATTTTTTCAAGCTTGGGTCCTTCCACCTTCATTCCTCTCCTATCACATTCTCTTCTCCACCTCCACAAGACCAGAGTCCTCTATTCTCCAGTCTGGTTCCTATTCTCATGGCACCACAAATTCTCTCCTCAGCCATCTAGTTCCTTTTGATTCAACATTTTCAAACTTGTCTCCTTCCACCTTTATTTCTTGCCTATCATATTCTCCACTCCACATATAGCATAAGCCATAGAATTTCCCCCAGAAACTTAAAAAACATGGCCCCTCTCCCGAGTATGGCCCCATGCAACATGCAAACAAGGCGAAAGCTAGTTGAAACTGGGTATGTATCTAATCCTTGGTTCCTTTGTATAATTCGACTTGTTTCCTGCGTACGCTGACATTTTCAATGAGCTGAAGCATACGGGGGCCAACTACTCCTCCCTGCAAAAGACAGGGTTATGAGAAAGAATGGTATGTATTTATTACGTCCATCTCTGTATGTTTGCTTGTGCTTGCTGACTTTAATCTTCCTTAGAAAATTGTCAGGGAAAGTTGGAGGGCACTCCTCCTGTGAAAGACAGAGAGTTGAGAATAAAAAGGTGTGTTCCTCTGTGTGTCTGTTTGTGTTTACTGACTCTGATTTTCCTCATAGAATTGTTAAAAAAGAGAGAGGGATCTTCTCCGTGTGAAACACAGGAAGCCAAGTTTAGACATCTTACCATCAAAATGAATTTATTTGTAGAGGTTCCGTGTCTTGGTACGGAGAATATGGTATGTATGTGCCAACCAGACTAGGTATGTATCTGACTTGATGCCTTTCCATGTCAAGGTTTGTTTAGTTTAACTAACCCCACATCTTGCTTTAAGAACCAACAATCCAAGTAAGGAAAGGAACATAGGCTATTCAAGAGGCTTGTGCCAACAAGACTATTTACACTCACTCGCTTCCCGTGAAGCATAGAGTTGATTATAACTCCAAAATGCAGTATGTATCTCACTTAATGCTTTTTATATCTCTCGTTGGATACAGCTAACTCTCGCAGTAAACAGCCTAATGACCCTGGTTGAGAGGCTTGGTTTATCGGACTGCCGCGTGGAGGTTAGTCGCTAATCACTATTTTTCCCCTCTTCAGTTATGGTTGGTATGAGTTGACTAACTCTAAAATTGGATAAAGCTGCTGTTTATGAAGATAAAGAATGTTGCCTCAGACAGACCATACTTTGTCTCCCTTCAACAACCATAACAACAACCATAACCATGCCCTCCCCCTCCTCCACCGCGATCAAAACCTAATGCACTGCCTTCCATAAGGTTGTCCTGGATAACTTCTAGTTCTGGGGCAAGGTCTTTCTGCGTATTGGACTAGATTGCACCGTTACCTGTGTTTTTGGTGTGATATGCGATGGTTTTGCTTCTGCCTGTATTGTTGGGCTTGACACATCCTGTTATGATGAAGGGACAAGCATTGCGGATTCTCCTTGTGCGATACACATGTACCATCATGTAGTCACCTCTTTTGGCCCTTCTATCGCTTTTTTGTTTCCGGAAAGGCTGCTTGTACGAAAATACAAGCGCCACAATATTAACCTTTCAGTTGAAGATGCAGGTTTATCATGACAATGGTAGTGCATCCTCATTCTGGCACTTTCCTTTGGAAGCCATGCAATCACGACTTAGTCTTGCGGAGGTTCTCTTGCTTAAGAGAGTTGATGCCTTATCCTACGTTGGATGGTCATTCAATCATGACTTAGCCCTGAGGATTTCCTTTTCTTCTATCCAGAAGAAATATATGTGGACGTGATCCAATTGCTTCAGGTGAGCTGGCTTCTCATTCTTCTCTTCTCCAAATATCCGGCTAACCTAGATTTTGACAGCTAAACCCAGCCCACTTCTTACAGGGTCAGAATGATTGTTGTCTCTAGGAGAGGAAAGCAATGACGGGCGAGAAACCCTCTGAGCGAGCAACATAGCTACTCAGACCACAAAGGGACGCCAACTTCTTTTAAAGATGAAGACGACAACTCCGATAAGCTGAAGCTGAACAAGGCTTCTCAGCATCCTCCGGGACATTTATTTCTTCGTCGGTTGTGGCCTCCAGGTGAACAAATTAATGACATCGGCGGCAGCCTTCCTACCGACTCATATCCACCTGCGGATGTTAACTTTTCGACTGTATAAGTTTGCAGGATTACGGCTTTCAGGTAAGGAAAGCAACTTCATTGGCAGGAATTTTCCGAAAAAGCCAAATGCCAGTACGTCAGTCTTGTGCCAGTCTCACGCCTCTGCTCGGCGAAAATCAGAAGACCAAAGTCTCACGATTGCCCGCTCCTTTCAATAATCCGTACTATCAGGGAAAGCGAGATATCCATTAAAGTCCAATCGATTGCGTACCAAAAGAGTTTGCGATGCCACAGAATGCACTCCAGCAAAATCAGGCTCCGAAAAGCAGGCCTAGACTAGGACCATGCTGCTCCCTCTTTCATTGTTTGCGTTTGTTCGTGGATCGTATCGGTTTACTTGGGGGTATTCCCACAAGGGCAAAGCCGTGAGTATCCCCTAATCTTATAGCTAAACACGTTTAACACCACAACCCAATTGGAATGACAAGGAGGAATTCACTTTTGACTACGAAAAATATTTGATATCTCCCGTACTCCGGATTCTTCGAGCTGACCTTATTTATTCAATGGGATAGGAGCGACTTAAGAGCTACTGTATGTGATGGCCAGTCGTACAACTTCATCACATCCCTGCTACTTTCTGCGGGCTTCCCTCTTGGCACCAAAATTATCGGGCGGATACCTTTGCCTGGATTGTGTGGTGTGGCAGGGAAAGAAAAAGAGAGGGCCAGTTCCAGCGGTACTGCTTAATAAGTAGCTGGAGGCATACGCAGGAAAGGAATACCTTCGCAGCAACCAATGGAAAAGAAGCCACTAACGGCAACCGAAGAACGGGAGAGGAATATCCTTGCTGCAAACCAACTGCATCAAATTCGAACACCATACAGGGTTGACTCCCAGCCAGATCCAATGTTTATACCCCCATTTCATAGTCTGGTTGGTAAAACACCCTCATCGGGGGTGTTGTGCCGTCTGGTGTAGCACTTTTTGGGTGTGTGTACCAACCAGACTACCCATTTCATGTTAAATTCACCACCGAGTCTGGTTCGTAACTACTTTGCCATTTTAAGAGAAACTTAGCAAAGATTCACATAAACTGACTTGTCGATACCACTAGGGAGCTTAAGACGGCTAGCGCACAACACGTCCAGCCTTCACCTATATACCACTTGGCTCCGAGGCAAGATGTATTGTGACGGTGGGGTGCGAGCTGGCTACCGTGATACAGATGTCGCAATAATTCCGGGGTGGGTTGGTGGAGAGGGTAATCTGATGAAGTATGTAATCAATATTGAGGTTGCTGGAGTGTGGATTGCGCTAACCGATAGTGGTGGTAGGTGAGGACAGACTATCAAACACCACTACTACAAGTATGTAAGTAGTCTGATTGCACTACCCCTCGTCTACGAGGTAGTCTGGTTGTAGTCTGATTGCACTACCCCTCGTCTACGAGGTAGTCTGGTTGTAGTCTGGTTGGCACAACACCCTCTGAAGGATAGCTAGTCTCGTGCCCACACTTAGCCTCCACACAAGAAACACCACAAACGACGGAGTGCGGTACGGCTCCGTCGGCGGGTCGTGGAACCAGACTATGCGGTACGAGGCTTGTACAAACCAGATTACGACAAGCTTGTCCCAAGCAGACTATAGGGGGCTGGGACAAGCCAGAGTATGACTCACTACAAGAAGTTTGTACAGTCTGGTTCAAACCAGACCACGACCGGCTGGTGCAAAGCAGACTAATGCCAACGTTATACTCGCCACAAACTGAATGAACATGGCGCTGAGTTCCAGCCTCGAATTCGAATCATGACATATTGCAATTGGCACCAACTGCTTGCGAAATCATTGTACTACGCGGAGTTGAACGGATGTACCGATTTACCCAGCTCGCTCAATGGAATCGGGAGACCTGAGGGATCAGGATGCCAAAGGCGAAGAATCTTGTTGTACTGAAACTAAAGTGAGAAATGTTCTTACTGCGGGAAACGAATAAAAATTGGAGAATCAAGGCTTATTGAAATATTAATTGAGAGGTTGAGGAGGAGTTGGCGGGGCAATTAGAAAGCGTAGTTAGAAAGCGGAATGGCTAAATAAATTTATAGTGGTATAGTGGAATTCTGGTGTGGTGGGAATGCTAGGAAAGGTTTATCCAATCAAATCAAATAGACTCAAGTATATTTAAATATGGTATCTGTGCTACTGTACTTATAAGACATATGAACCATCGTGGCCACAGGTTGCTAGAAGTCCACAGTAAGCCGGGGCGAACGGCATGCTCTTAGGTAGCTCCTCATTTAGTCTTGTTGGCATGACCCTTCTCCAATCCTCAGATTACAAGTACTTATAAGGGATATTTACTCTCAATGTCAATGACGCAATGCATCAATTACCCTAAGGCCTTCATCCAGGTTAAAGCTACAGTATATAAGTACATGAGTACCTTAAGTGACCGCTCCATTTAATATGTTTGTGCTCCACCCTAACCCTTCCCATGGGTGTGCAACCCGACTATGCAATGGTACCTCATGCCAAATATCTAACTCCTCTCCCTGCATACAGTGTATGAAAATATCCCCAGTCTCACATCCAATATCCATCCTATCCCACTCTCTTGCTCGGCCCGATAGTCGTGATCAGTGTTCCTAATCATAACGCCCACCGCGAGCCCCTCTTTCTCCTGTTACTTACGAGTAGTAATACCCACTCTGCTCCCAGCGCACATAAGAATTCCGAACCTCCGAAATTGGAAGTCACTGCCTAATATAGAAAGTTCTAACTTACTTCGGTAATCAGTGTGGTTTATATCTTGGCGCTGGCGTTAGAAATCGGGCCGCTTTGAGGGCACAATTTAGACCAAAGTACATCTGGTGATACTATAGAGGGTACAATCTGCAAAGGATCCTTGGGTGGAAGTACTAAATATAGTCGGGAAATGTAAGTTAAACATGTACAACAACTTTTTTACAGCTAAACTCAGCTGCAGATGCCTATCATGTAACAAACAAGAAATAACAATACATAGAAGACCTAACACCTGGTGGGAAGCTACCTGAGACAACCCACCCCCCAAAATAATAATAATATTATTAATGATAACATAATAAAGAAAAAGGTTACAGGAATAAATGCGCAACAAATTAGCCAACGCCGTTCCCCGCTCTGCGGGTAATTAACATATTTTTGGATGGGAACAGGCCCAATATTTATACCAACATACCGCTGCAAATAAAGCAGTATGGCCACAGTTAACCTAGTTGGCCACTAATGCTGGTTCTCAATAGAACAAACACCAAGTCCGTGAAACGAAGGCATGGCCAGCTTGACATATAATAAAGGATGTGCAGTCATATGGCCGACATGTATATACGCCCCTATATGTAATTTGTATTCACTATTGCAACCCGTCGAAGTTCATCAAGCACATCCGCCACGTGCCAACCAGACTCCGCCACATGCTATTTAATGCTAGCATACTTCCAGCGACCATAGATCTTATCTCTTCTCTCCTCTTTCCAGAGGTTGAACGCTTGGGGCGACCCTCGATCCTTGCCAGGCTAGGCTCATGGCGAGAATCATGAAATGCGGGGGCAGTAGGGATTTATGATAATGGATGTGATGGGTGAGGGTCGGGGATGAGGGAGAACTGGGATAATGGGGGTTTGATGATACATGAAATGGACACAGATCGAGGTTTGTGATAGATACGATGGATATCAATCTATCGCTACCAAGGTGGCCAGTACAGTTGGGAAGGTAGATTACCAGATATATGTAATAGTTGGGTCATGGCATGGACATTGCTGATGCAGAGTTGATCCCACAAGAAGCACTCAGATTTATGTAGAATTTGTATTAATACCCTCTGTTAATAGAAATGTCTAAAAAAAACCAACCAGGAACTCTTACTTCCCACGGAGCAACCTCCTCTGAGGATCTGCTCTTTGGCTGTTAGGAAATCGTTGGGCGAGGCTGGGAAGTCTCGTCTATGATTGGTTGGTGAACCCGCGATCGTCCCCGGCGGCTGCCGCGGTGACGGGTGTCCCCTGAAGGTGGAGTATATTTTCTTATTGGACACTTCGTGGTACTTTCTACTTCGAATGTCACTGGTGGTGCACGGGTTGAGGACGTCCTCAAACGGCCTTGAGAAGGAGGTGCACAATCCTCGCACTTGTACCGGCCAATGAATGGCTGATTATTCTTGTCACCTCGAGCGGCCAACTTACTCAATACCAGTGGTATTAGCGACATTATACATATGTATTAACTGAATTCGAACTAGAAAATTCCAATTGCTGCCCACGCCGATAGCTACGTAGAGTACAAACTTCCCAATCCCCCAGAATCCACTTAAATAATTTCAATAACTCTTCCGACATTGCCATCTACATTATATGCATTCCCGGAAGCCCCTCCTCCCAGTTTGGCTATAGGTCAAGCTGCTCACTAAAGCTACTCACAATACTAGGATTCCATGTTGCATATACAGCCAAAGGAATAATCCGTATCATTTCAAACATGGTGATCCAGTCACCCAGGTTGTCGAGCCAAGGAAAGGCTGTAAACCTCATGACGTCAATATTGGAGAAGAATTGATCGTTACTTTGTAACTATTGACGGCGGGGTTGTATGTTGAGGACAAGGTGCCTACTGCAAATTTATATATACAGCCTCCGGCCGCATCTGAACACATACCAACGTATTAGGCAGGGCTCCCGATGAGGATATGCGCTCTACAGACTTACTCGTCTATCTGCAACTAAAGTCCGAGCATAGAGCACAAGCACCAAATAGTTGTAGAGCAATATCAACCCCTAGGTCGAGAAGTGTTTATTTAGTCATGTCAATCATTACTCGTATCTCGTATGCAGACTATCTAGCCTATGGCGAGTGGCGCATCCCTGACTAAAATCCGAGCAATGCGCTGTTATCTATGTATCAAATAATTGCAGGAATGGGCAGTTGGAGAGTGAATCCTCCATGCAGACTACCGGTGAGAAGCCAATAACAAACTCACATTCAAACCCAGCACGGTACGCTCGATACGCTTCGCCACTGCATTTTGCATATGGAATGCGCACAGTATAAAAAATTGGGATATCTATTTTCTCTTACTGTACCGACAGCTCCTGCACTAATAGGCTTAATGGGCTTAATCATTGTGGCATATCCCGACCAACTGAGAGGGACGTGTTTCCCCATAAGCACACATATGCATGATGCTCCGCGCGCCGGGATATAGATCTGTATGTACTGTACAGTAACTCTATATACATGCCTACAGGCACCTATACATTCAAGTTAGCATACCCAAAAGTAATCAGATCATATGGTGACCCGCCACCGCAGCATCAGTATCAGCTTTTAGGAAATCTCCTGAATCTTGAGATGCTCCTCAAAGGCCTATGGTTAATGAGTCAATAAAGCGTCGAATTAAATCCTATGCACCAAGCGAAACCTAGAAGCGATCCTCCTCCACCCGTCTAATTATAACTATGAGTCAATGCGAGATTCTAGACCAACTGAGAGTTGTCTTGAGCCTTCTATGGCACGGCAATGGGTCGAAAGGAAATTAACTCTTAGGTCTGACAAGAAATATACGTCAATCGAGATCGCCTAACTGTGGTGTCGATGTGATGCTGAATCCTGTAGAATTCGACTTGTTCTCGTCCGCCATGTCAATACCATGACTACTTTACAATCGGAATTATTTTTTACTCGCATCAATCTATGGGTCAATTCAACACGCCGGGTAAATTTAAAAACGTAAAGTAACTTCTACCCCACCTGAAGTTATGCTGGACAGGCGCAGGGACAGCTTTTAAGAATGTGCATGTCTAACCAGACAAATACAGAGACAGGCCAGGCAAAAGAAAAGACATCTTGTGGAGGTGTACTTTAGCTAGCTCAAATTAGAGTTCAAATTAACGTCGTTCCACAGATGAGTTACCCTGAACTCGCCAAGTTCCCAAAACACAAAATTCAAAATCAACGAGAGATGGAAAGAGCTCCCTTGGTACCACCTCCATCCCAGCTAGCGCGCCATTTTTACCACCTATCCATTCCAATCCCCCCATTCGTGGAGCTATATCCCCCCTGCACCCACACGGGAGCAAATCCCCTCCCTGGACACAGCTCCCTCAACTCCAGCGGCGGGGTCTTCATCTTCGCCTTCCTCTCCCACCAACTACCCACCCCATGCCTCCCCAAATCCATATGAGGCTCCACCTTAACCACAACTGGGACTACTCCTGTCGTCTCCAAATGCGGCATAAGCTCCTCCCCTAACACCGTCAACGCCGACTCAATTACTCCAAAATGCGCTGTTACACCAATATACGTCGCATCTCCCGACTCTGCAATAATCTCTTGCAGAGCGGTCTTGACCCTATGGTCCCGCATAGCCATAGACTCGCGATGGAAATTCCAGAAGGGGTCTTCGTTAGGGAAGGGAACGGTAGAGTCCGAATAGCAGGTGGGCTGGGGAGAAAAAATTAGGTAGGAATAGGTTGCGTGGAGATAATTGATAGAGGACCTATGGTCAGAGTAGTGGAGGGACATGGTTTCCCTGAGAAGCTCCTTGACAACAGGCCTTACTCCCGCTGGTGCTCGGGGGTGTGGTGTTCCTCCAAGCCATCCGTAAATATCCTTCCAAGTCTCTTCCATGGTCTGGATACTCCGACTTAGTGGAGAGACGAAGTGCCTTTCGGGAATCGGTGCGCCATCTGAAATATGCTCTCTCCAGATCTCACCCTTTTTCTTGGCCTCCGCGATACCGTAAGGCGTTAATTTCGCATCTGGACCCCAAGTTGAGTCCTCGTCGCCCGCTTGCATTGCCCAATAACACTATATGCCGCAAGGGATTAGTACGCATAAATCTAGGCGGGTTGAATGTAGGTTTTCTAACCTCCCAGCCTTTCTTGTCGCGATACTTCTCTTCTGCTGCATTATGGTACCCTTGGCCGTGACGAGCGAGAAAGAGTACCTTGTACCTTGTATCCCGGCCATTTCTGATATATTCTGCATTCTTTCGCTCTATAACCCCCCGAAGGGCTTCCCACTGTTCAGAAGAAGATGCCGGACTCGAGTGGTTGTAAAGAACTGGGCTAATCGAGACCGTATAATTATAATCGAAGCGTAAGTCTTCTGAGTCAAACCTGGTCGATGTTTTCCTTCTGATATCAAAAAAGCCCTTGACTTTGGAAATCCTTAAGTCAGAGTAACTATCTGGATGGGCAGCCACAGATGCTGTAATCTGGATGGAGGGAAGCAGCGGTTCCGAAGTCTGGAAAACGTCAAGAGGACTCAGAGTCTTTTTGCTTTGTTGCGCGGTCACAGCAATGCCGAGGGTGAGACCTCCAAAGCGAAGGATGTTCTTGATCTGCATTTTTCTATTAGCGTCCGATACCGCTAGAAATTGGACAGATGTGTGTGAGGGAATGACTGACTACTTGTGGTGTTCCTGCTTTTATGGTGACTGCTGCTGTTAGCGTTCTGAATGTGTTGTAGGTCTCTCAGCTGAAGACAGGTGTCAAACACCTGTGAAAGCAGTATCGATGACCAGCGTGGCATCTCTTTAAAGCTCCCCAAAAGTCAGAACATTGAGGACATAGTTTTCCCTCAAGGGTTGAAACTTTCCATCACGTGGAGGAAATGCAAGGAACGTTGACCTATAAAACGCTAATTTGACCAGTTCAGGACTCTGGGCTCGAGAAGAACTATTGCTAGTGAACCAAAGGGAGGTCTCGATGTGCTGGGTTTATGGGTCCTAACATTCACACTCTCCACTTCGCACCAAACCGTAGAATTATATTCTTGATCAGCTCTGGTGGCGGCTGCACGAACGGGGCATTCAGAACTCATAGGTAACCTGTTGGATTTCCCCAGGTCAAATTCAAGGTGAGATCTCCCTAACATATTCAACTACACTCGTGCGGTATCCTGAAGGTTTTCAAATGGATTGAGGACCATTAAATTCAAGCTAGTGTAAAGTAGTATAGTCATCAGTAAATAATAACTTCACGAAACCTGTGAAAATCCTTGCCTCTCATTTGACTTCTTAACCAGGAATTTTTCTCCTAATCCTTATCTCGCTTCTTCTTCTTCTTTTTCTTCTTCCTCTTCTTTCGTTTCCTTTCTCCACTTTCGCCGTAGCTGAGCAGCATCCTCCTCCCCGAATGATTCGACCTGAATCTCCTTTGTTTTTTCTTCCTCTTCTTCTTTTCCACTCTTGAATTTATACCTTCGAGCTCCCTCCTTGGTCAAGGCGCAAGTTCACGTTGAGATATAGGTGGCCCATGGGATAAGAGCAGTTGATTAATTGATATCGATAAGCTACGAGTTGAGAGCTGTTATTCACGAGTTGAGAACTGTTAATTGATTGAAGGAACGCAGATTGCTATCGCAGTAGTTTTGGGTTGTTTGCGTGGTCGTAGGTCATACCTATGTTCGAGTGATCAGCTGGGAACAAAGGTTCAGTTGGTAGCGTAGATAACATAGGTTGAATTGGTAGGAGCGTAGGTTGAGCTGGTAGCAAAGGTTCAACTGGTAGCGAAGGAACTGGTAAGGGTGACTCTGGTTGTTCGTCGGCTGGATTCGATATAATCAGCTTGCCAGAGTTGTTCGTGAATGTGTAGTTTGCAGCTCTTATTGCCTGGTTTTTGCGCTGAATTCGAAATATGGATGTACTGTCCATATAACCGACAAAGATAGCACTCTCTACCCTAAGGGATAGCTTGCTAAGACTAGTCCATTCCTCTCATGGATGTGTGTTGTTCAAGGGGCGCAATCGAGGGCTTTTGTTTGTATAAGGCGTGTGTCGTGAAAGTGTGCATTTTTTGACATATACTGATGCAGGGCACGCTACTGCCCATGATCTTTTGCCAGGTATATAGGTCAGCATACTTCGAACCATTGTTTGGATGGTTCGGCTATACCGCTCAGGGACGCTGCTAGCTTGATGAGAATAAGGAGGCATCCTTAGATGGCATAATCCTTTACCTTTGACGAAGGTATCAATCTCTTCATACTCGCCATCATTGGCTGTCATGATAGATAAGATGGCGGTGTCTGGCTGCGGTGAGTGTGTGTGTAATGCTTCAATGTTTAACCTCTCTAAGCTCATCCCAATCCTTTTCAGCGCAACTAACAGTAGCCTCTGAGGACTCGATAAATCATGAGTATGAAGAACGCATAAAGGTTGCGTCTTATTAGAAAGTATGTACCCGCGCCTTCTTATAATACTATTTTATATATAGTGTCCTGTCATTATATTATAATATGTCATGTTCAATCATTGAGTTAAAACATATTGTAGCGTATCACTGATTTATGAAACATACTAAGCTAAAATTCCTCAATTACATTTAGAAGAATACCTATTTCAACTCTACTTATACTCCTTCAACTTACTTCCTTCCACAACTTCAACCGTTCATCAGCCTTTTTTTCTCCTTCATTATTCAAATGAAAGAGATCTTTAGCTTTCTTTTTTAAGCAGGCCGTTTTGTCAATCTTTCTAACCCTGTTAGGCTTTTTAAGCCGAAACCTTTTCTGAACTGCATAGTAGAAGTTCTTAGGGTCCTTTTTCAACTGGTAGCTTGACAATTATATTAGATATATTTTATACCAGCTTTCAATTTTTCATCTCTTTAGTCCATGCAGCCCAATATTTATACACTATAGCAAAAAAATCCTTCTTCGTAGTTCGCTCTACCCACTTGCTTAAATTTTTGCCCTTTCCGTCCCACATCTTGTCATAGTATCACAAATGTTTATAAACACCCTGATGCAAATTGGAGTTTCTTGAGGTTCTGGCAAACATAACACTTCTACACTTCATTGTCAGTTTACGCATTTATCAGAGCTCTGGAGGTTGACCATATTTTTCACATCCTCCTTACTGCTCTATCCAATCCAGCCCCTCTTGAGCGATCCCAAAGTTCAGCTCAATTTTATGGTACTCATGACCGCTATCCTTGGCGGAAGCGGTTCTCTGCTTTTGCTTTTTAACCTCTCGGCATTTCACCTTCGCGGACCGGCATGGTTGTGGTGTTGTAAGTATCGCGTCGTGCCGTACTACGGTCTGGTTGCACTGTGGTACTAGTATTAGTTAGGTTGTAATCCTCCTACGGAGTGGTCATGCAACCAGACTAGGTTGTAATTTAAGTGGAAAAGGCTACTCCATGCGTTGCAATGCAGCTAAGCACACTAGCAACGCAGGCTGCACGCAAATTGACTTTTGGCCCTTTGGGTCGTCCGAAGTCGGACCAGTCTTCGTAGTTGGAGCGAGACTAGCTAAAGCGACCTTCATGGGCTTCGATGTTGTCAAGGTTGACATTCGCTGACTTGAAGTACTTGGGAGGGGTAAAGACAGCGATGGTGTCGTTGGTAGTGCAGTTGCTCGAGTTCTTGTTGATCTAGATGGCCCAGCCTGGCTGGATGCACCTGCATCTTCTGACATTTGGTTGTTGTAGTTCAAAGTGTTTGCAGAATTTGAGCACCGTATGTCGGGGTTCATAACCTATTGAAAGGGATGAGGCAATGTGAATCTGATGATAGGTCCTTTTCCTAAGGAGATTTCACAAGAACCTGCAAGGAAAGAGGCAGGGAAGATAGATACAGCTTCGTTGTATTTGATCTTTAACTGAACTGCATAAGCGTATGTGATTAACTGAAGTTCAGGGTAAGGAAATACAGCAGCTATATATAGATGAGTTCACTGTCACGTATGAGGTTAATCACATGAGATAGTATAGATTCACTGGGAGTTAGGTGAGAGAGGTGAGAGCTGTAGTACAGCGGGGTTTCAGACACTTGCGAAATCAGGGCAAAACTGACTAAATTGCAACTCATACTACTCACTCCGAAGGAAAGCAAATGAGTCTGAAATATTCACAACTGATCAATATGACCAAATTTTTTATCTGACCTGAAATTAGCACATCTCTCCAAATATGAGAAGAGTATTTCAATCACTAAGATCAGGACCATGATCTTGGAGAAAAGGCTTCTCCTAAACGGTATGTGGTAATTTGAAGGTGTGGATACTAATTCAGGTCAGGAACTACTTTTTTATCCGATTTTCGCTGTGATTTCTCTTTCTCGCGTACCTGTTTGAAGATTTTCAACGCAACAGGTTCTATTTCCCTGTTAAAACGGTTCATGCACTCACCCTTCTTGATTTCAGGTATGGTGCTATCCAGTATGGCATTGGATGCAGTGTGGAAAACACGCTCACACTTCACCACTAGGGAATAGATTTCCAGTTGATCATTCGGGTGTTTTGTTCCTTCGGAATAAATGGTGCGTGGGTCCCAGATTGATTTCCCTGGAAGTGGCGGGGCGACAGAGGTGTTGGTTCTGGATCTCCCAGGAGTATCAGAATTGTCGTTTGCCATATTTCTGTCGATTTTGATTAATGTTAAGAGCAGCTCATCTAACACTTATTGCTACCTGTCAGAAAAAGTGGTTCCCCACGTTTATAGATAATTCGCCTTGACTGGTCATATCTTTCTAGGGCCAATTTGGGTCTAGATGACCATGGTTGACACTTGAATGGTAATGTGTGTCTAATAAAGATGTGGCACAACGTTTGATATTAAAAACTCACATTATTTTTTAATGTTGTAAGTTTTAATTATACGAGGGTGTTGTGCCAGCCAGACTATGTTTGATCAACCTAACCCCATTATGTATTTCCGCAAACCCTTAACCTTCTACATATATTGCTCGTATCATACTGAGTCATCTGAAATAAGACTTTGGCCAAGATGTAGTCCACTGGAGGTCGAAGCCTTGAAGGACACAAGATGAGCCTGACATCATATTCGAATATAAAGACCTCCGAAGGATCACTCTTCGGCACGATTCAGCCCATGCGTTCTGAAAATAGGACGTATTTGTACCAAAGAAATGGCAGTCACCTATCCGAGGCAAATTGGGTTATGCCAACCCATGAGGCAAACCTTGTATCAGCCAGTAGCCACTACCAGACTGCCTATCACTTACAACCAGTGCTACGCATCTTCAAGTCCCTTACCCTGCACTTAGATCAAGATGCGAACCAAGAGATCTGAAAGATTTACTCAAGAAAGTAGTCTTATCCAGGGCTAGACCTTCCTAGCACGGAGATTTGGTAAATGAAAAGGTGCACAAATTGATTTTGGGAATGCACAAGGGGGACCTCACCCGATCCTAGTCTGTCAGAATTGTCTTTCGTTTTCCATCACGCAGCCACACGCTTATGAAACCTTCTGGTGAAAACATGCCACTGTCCTGCCTGTAATTAACATCAATATCAGCTGTATGTAGTGCCGAATGCATGCAGGAGCTCTGTCCCGCTGCCCGGTAGTTCAGACTGCTGACTCCATCATGGCCATGCTGTACCTAATATGAACGGTAAGGCTTCTAGCGGCTTGTCTGCATGCAAGGACCAGGGATAGGTTCTTGAACCCGAGTTCAAAGTGTACATGTCAGATGAGAGCTACACAGGAAATTTCGAAGTAGGTCAGAATAAGTACTTAAGTAATCCTCGAATCGGGGAGCTGGTACCAGCCCACATTCCATAGATCAGGCCGATGTTATAACTCTCACTCGATATCTGCATCAAGCAAAGCAGAGAGAAAGTAGGTAGTTACCAGGTCTGTCTAAACGAAATCTTTAGCCATGGAGAGGAGTAGCCAATGGTGTATCAACTGAAGAAACATGTGTTTAAAGAAAACCTGTTTCAAATAATATGCTAAAATTGAGCATATCACGAGCATACCCTCGCCAGGTTGTACTTGGAAAATCTGCGGAATTGCCAGTAACTGCCTCGTTCACTACTACTCAATTAGCTAAACATACTTAATGCATAGTCTGGAATCCCTCGTAGAGGGCTTGATGCGTATACCTGTCTCATAGCAAGGCAAATGACGGACTCTCGGTGCGAGACTGCATGAAACGTGGATGACAACCTGTCATGAATTTTTACTTCGTCTATACTACGTACTTGTCCTTATTCTAGAGTGCGGGCAAGAATTGCCATGTGCAATTCATAATGGGGCCTGAGACGTATCCAGCTACATGGAAGGCCACTCGTATTTCTTCATTTACTGGCCGACGTCGACGTCCGTACTAGTAGCTGAGTTTGGGAGCAGGTTCCACCAGTCAATTTTTGACCTTATTGCCGATTCATATCATTGTGATCGTCGTGATCTTCGCCATTGGTATTTCATACTGGACCAGAAATTTCAGCTAACACGGGCTTGTCGAGTCGTATGAGGAAAGGCTTCTTGATGCAACGCGCTCCTCAGCTGGGAGAAAGCATACCATCGTTTTAAGCTACAACAATATTTACTCTGCCATTCGTCACTGACAGCTTCCAACACAGCTGTCGTGTGCTGACTTTCTAATGTGCAGTCCTTTGTGCTCTATATGACGTCCAAACCTTTCACAAGCGCCTTGCATAAGTGGACCAGTGCACCTGAGGTTCTGCTCACACTACCTACCTAAATGAAGGCGAGGAACCTCTGGGATGTTAGGCTTGAGACAGAGTGTTGTCCGAAATTCGGGGGAAGTTTTGATACAAGCAGACGAGGTAACACTCACGATCGTCACCACTTCAGCACAAAAGGGCTGAGCGGCATGCAGATACGAGGCAACAATTTCGACCTTGTACCCACTTACTACATGCGGGCAAGTGGAGTTGAACGGAGAGTTCCAACATGCGATCAGCAATTGCTAAACCGCGGATGCATGCAACGCCAGTAACCTAAGTTGGAGGTCGCGAGGGTACAATATGATCAAGCGCATGAGCCACCTCAATTTCACGAGGCGATTTATTTGATGAGTGGGTTCTCACCAATACGGCACCTCTACTTTGGTTTATTGATTTTGTAAACCAGGGATATTGCATGGATTTTAGATTCGTACTCTGAGGACCGCATTATCTGGCAAATAAAGATCCCTGGCCACGCTAAAAGAACCAGGTATACCGGTTGCTATGAACATAGAGAACTAATACTAATTCTATTTAGATCGCTGCCAGTAAAATTGTCTTCCGCTTCATTGCTACATGAATATGTAGTTTATAGTCCTGACTTCCATCTGGGGATAAAGAAATTCCAGTTGCTCAAATGACTTAATAATAACCTGGCATTTGTCATGATGTTGCCACTCCCAAGCTTGTCCTACTGCATGAGTAATAGTAATGCGTCGAGCTCCAATACTATCATTATAGTCTTTTCTAGCCTCTTGTGCCTTCCCTTGCATATCCTCAATAATATCATCCGGATAGTCTGCCACTTTGTCCTTCAATAGCTTTCTCAGGGGTAGTATATATGGTGTCTTAGATGGAGCAGAGATCGTTTCTGGCTGGCAGATATTAGTGCATGCAGTTGCTCACTTTAGATCTCACTTGCCAGATAATGCGGTACCAGTATCTGTATATCAATACGCTTTCAGGTCCAGGTCTATGGAGTTACAATTTTATGAGGGGATTGTGTAACTTTACAAATGTTAGACCTAGCTCTATGCGAGTAGGCACTAAAGAACAGAGATTGGACAAATCAGCCAGAAATTGGTTCAGCAAAACGTTCGTTTCCATTGACAGGGTGAGACACATATGTATGTCGCCTGCCTAGGAAGGTGACTTGCAGATCTCACAGTTGGCTATCTATACCAATTAACGGAAAGAAATGCTATGGGGTGTGCTCATGGCAGAGGTATGTGGGACATGACAAATGGGATTGAGCAATTGGCTACCTATATTTAAGATCCCCCGTCTGCTTCATTGTAATTGTTAAAAGACTCAAAGGCTGCTGAAATCCGTCCTTGAAATTGGTTTTCACCTTGCGCTCAAACACGAGGAACTATCCTAGTCCTTGTGAGAAGCAATATTTTATTATACCACGTCATCCATAAACACCACGGCCCATAATGGACAAGGAAACCGATTCACAAATTCAGCCTGCCAACAACACTTCTAACGGCAATTCTCACGATCAATCTAATGGTTATTCGAATGGTGCATCAAATGGTAAAACCAAAGCAGCACCCGTCACTTTGAAAGGAAAGGATCCCAACTGGAAGTACAATGGGGCGAAAGAAAAGCCTACCAGAAAGGAAGTGGAGCAGACCATGGGTGCACTGACAAACTTGCTTCATGCGTCAAACAAACCACTTCCTCATCGATACGGAGATGGAAAACAACGAAAGAGTATCTACGATGACAAATACGAGGGAGTATGGGGAGATATTAAGGCTCTAATCAAACAAGGGCATCTTAAGGAATCGTACAAGACTGTCTCGACCGTGGCAAAGCACAAAAAACATGGTGGATATACTGATGACAAGACCTACATTGTAAGTTTGAAATTGTCCCAATTGGAGAAAATTCGCTAATTAATTTCTTAGATGGAATATGTTATCCGACTTTCATCACATCTTCCACCAAACTCCATGAACCGTCTTAAATTGACGGCTCAGCAAGTCGATCAGTTATGGGGTACACTCCAGCATCCCCCACTTTCGCTACTCGGGAATGCATACAGGTTTAGGCAGCCAGATGGTGCTTACAATAACCCTATGCACCCAAATCTTGGTCGAGCTGGAAGTCCGTATGCACGAACAGTCAAGCCAATGATACTTATGCCGATGAGTTTGCCGGATGCTGGTCTGGTTTTTGACAGTGTTATGAGCCGAAGAGAATATCGGCCGCACCCAAATAACGTCAGCAGTATGCTGTTCTATATTGCTACTATCATTATCCATGGTGAGTAAACATTCTCCTGAACGATGGAAATTTGGTTTTAACTTGCGAGGTAGATGTATTCCGAACAAATCGCACAGATATCACGATAAATGATACAAGCTCATATCTTGACTTGTCGCCTCTGTATGGTAATAACCTTGAAGACCAGACAAATATGCGGACATTGAAGGACGGAAAGCTCAAGCCCGATTGTTACAATGAGAAGAGGATTGTTGCATTCCCACCCGGTGTGAGTGTCATCTTGGTTATGTTCAACCGTTTCCACAACTACGTTGCCGAGCAATTGGCAGGTATCAACGAGGGTGGAAGATTTGACCTCAAGATCAATCATCGTGATCCCGACCAGGAAGGCGCAAAGAGAAAGGCAGAGGAGGCGAGAGAAGAGGAGTTGTTCCAGACTGCAAGATTGTGAGTATATTCTCAACCCAGCTGGCATGCACTATGAGGCAGTTTTTAATTTTCAAAAGGGTAACTTGTGGTCTCTACATCAACATGATCCTTACGGACTACCTCCGGACCATTGTGAATTTGAACAGAACTGACTCTACCTGGACTCTTGACCCTCGTTTTGAGCCCTCGAAAATCTATAACCCGAATGCCACTGAGCAGGGAACTGGCAATTGCTGTTCTGTCGAGTTCAATCTCGTCTACAGGTGGCACAGCGCCATCTCCAAGCGTGACGAAATTTGGACGGAAGAGCTATATAGGGAGATCTTTGGTGAGCGCGTCGATGCCCTCGATATGCCGCTTATGGACTTTCTCAAGGGCTTAGCACATTGGGAAGCCGCGCTTCCTGCAGATCCTGCCAAGAGGACTTTTAGCAAACTTGAGAGAAATCCTCAGACTGGTATGTTTTACGATGATAACTTGGTCCAGATCTTGACCGAGTCTATTGAGGACCCAGCTGGTGCCTTTGGCGCCAGAAACGTCCCCGCGATCTTGCGTGCGGTTGAGATCATGGGCATCGAGCAAAGCCGAAAGTGGAGGGTTTCATCTCTCAACGAGTTCCGTGCTTTCTTTGGCTTGGAACCCCATAAGACTTTCGAGTCCATCAACCGCAATCCAGAGGTTGTGGATGCTCTCCGGCAACTTTATGATCAGCCTGACTTTGTCGAGCTATACCCTGGTCTTGTTGCTGAGGAGGACAAGGTTCCAATGGCACCTGGTGTTGGAATTGCTCCCACATTCACCATCAGTCGAGCAATTCTCAGTGATGCCGTGTGCCTAGTCAGGGGAGACAGGTTCTACACTATCGACTACACTCCTGCCAACCTCACCAACTGGGGTTTCCAGGAGGTTGCAAGCGATTTCAATGTTCTTCATGGATGTGTCTTTTACAAACTCTTCCTCAAGTGTTTCCCTAACCACTTCACTTGGAACTCCATTTACGCAATGTACCCACTCACCATCCCCTCCGAGAACGAGAAGATCATGAAAGACCTCGGCAAGTACGACCTCTTCGACTACAGCCCCCCTAAATTTGTCAAGCCCCGAATTCCCATTCTCAGTTATGCAACTACTAAGAGGATCTTAGAGGATAAGCATACCTTCAATGTCATGTGGGACGGATTCACTTGGATTTATGGAAAGGAATTCATGTTGTCTGGTGACACTGACTGGCATGAAGGCATGCGTCAATTTGTCGGCGAATGTCTCTTTGGTCAGCAGGCGTGGGAGAGGGAAGTTAAGCAGTTCTATGAAGATACATGTACTCGTTTGCTCAAGGACAAGAGATATTGGGTTCCTGGTCCTGGAGGGCAAGGAACTGGTTGCTGGCAAATAGATGCCGTGCGCGATGTTAACAACCTCGCGCAGGCGAATTTCGCCGCCACGTTGTGGGGCCTGCCGCTCAAAACTAAGGATAACCCAAAAGATTTCTTTACCGAGCAGGAAATGCAGCAGATCCTCACGCTCATGTTCGTGTGTATCTTCTTTGACGTTGACCCATCAAAATCCTTCCCTCTACGCTACGCAGTCCAGCAGCTCGTGAGGCAATTTGGAAAGCTGGTAGAGTTTGAAGTGAAGACTGTGCACTCCAGAATCGGGGCTATGTTCTCGGGAAGATACTTCAAGAAGAGAAATACCTCCGCGCTCCAATCCTATGGCCTTAAAATGATCCAGCGACTTCTTGAGGGCGGTAACTCCCCCGAAGACGTCGCCTGGTCGTATGTGCTCCCTGCTGCTGGTGCTTCAAACGCAAACCAAGGCCAAGTCTTTGCGCAAGTCCTTGACTTCTACCTCCGTCCCGAGAATGCGCAGCATCTTGCTGAGATTCAAAGGTTGGCTAAACTGGATACCCCCGAAGCAGATGAATCCATCAAGCGGTACGCTATGGAAGGAACTCGCTTGGCTGGGACGTTTGGTCTCTACCGGAAGGTGAACTGTGATGATAGCGAGACCATCACTCTCCAAGACGGCCAGAGAACGGTAAACCTCCAGAATGGTGATCGGGTCTTTGTCTCGTTCATTTCTGCTTCTAGAGACCCATCTGTCTTCCCAGATCCGTTGGTGGTGAATCTAGATCGGCCGATGGAGAGCTATATACAGTATGGGACAGGCCCGCACAAGTGTCTAGGCACGAATATTAATATGGTCAGCTTACCGACCATGTTGAAGTTCTTTGGTAGGCTGAAGGGGTTGAGGAGGGCCCCGGGGATTGCAGGAGAGTTGAAGGCGGTAGAGAAGGAGGGTGGATTTAAGGTCTATTTGAGAGAGGATTGGAGTGGATACTGGCCGTTCCCGGTAAATATGAAGATCCGATTTGATGGTGTCGAAGGGTGGGAGGGAGAGTAAGTTAGGGGAGCTAAATTGGATTGCGTAGGTAAGGGGTCAGTTTTGAAGGAGTTGTTCTATTAGTCAGACCTACGGTTGGGATTTGCGGTGTTGGGATTTTTGGATGTTGTAAGGCGGTATGATGGAGATTCGATTTTCGTGTAATTTTATGGGTTTGGTGTGTCTTCTTGGGCTTTAGTGGTTTAAAGTTTCGACATGTGGACTGAGATAATCTGGACTGAAATTTCTCTTGAGATGGTTTGATGGCTTAATGGATAAGTACCTTCTAATTTATACGAATTTTACTGTATTGAAAGTCCTCATCTACATAGCTACTTATTGTACAAGCCCCACTCTGGCTGTCTAGCGATATGCAGAATAGCCGCACCCAGCCTGCAGCCTAAGCGAGCTCTCTTTTATGCATCCCGGATTCTTTCTGAATGGCACTGAAAATGCATGTGTCGTTCTAATACACTGCTAGAGAGTTGACTTAACCCTCAACCATCTCAATTCCAAAAGGCAGCAGTCGACATATGTGCATTCACACCCTTAAGTGCTAGCTACTAGGTAATTGCAGTACAGGCCCCGGTACTACAGGTTAGGTTACCCTGAACTAGTAAGAAATAGGGGAACCGACATATTATCCATCTCCATTTCCGGAGGACTTAATAGCTGACTATGATTATATGTACGTGCCTCGGGTAACTCGGTAGGTGGAAAAAAGCACAAGGAATTTATAGCTTAATAAACGAACACATATTTGGTACAGATAATCACATAGGGGAAATCAAGGCCTGGCCAGACGAGCGCTCAACCGGGTCAGCAAAGTCAGCCAATATCCTGCCAGCAAAACACCGGTGTGAAATGTCAAAAGAGCGTACTGGGAATGTAAACTACCAATCTCTGATATTGCGACTGCGGTTGGGTGAAGCTGGCGGACGATAAATAGTTTGTAAAGAGATATGTCGAGGTAGATTATAAATAGTAGCAAGCTTTACTGAATATCAAAGAAATACTACTAGGATGTTTATTATGAGAATGCGCTTTGAAGTGGACACCCTCCTAGCCATGATACTAGAGCGAAAAGTGGCTAGTTGTAAAATTTGTGAAAGAAAACCCAGTAATCCTTAAAGCCCTTATCCTCCCAATAATAGTTCTAGAACTTCAGTTATCAACTACCACGCTTTATACAGAAAAAGGAATTCGGAATATTTTAAACAAGTATGGTTTTGATATCAGTAGTTATCCTTCCTATTTTCCCGGCCCTTCTAGCCTTAGCTCCATTAAGCATGTTTGGGTTGAGGCTCAAATGCAGCCTCTATCAAAAATACCTGAATATTATTCATACATCTGGAGGACTATTGGCTGTAAAGCAGAAACTAGCTGCATGTCTGGAAGAAGATACCAAGGTCTTTTTTTAAGAAGCTATATGAATGTATGCTATATAGAGTGACAGCAGTGATTAAGGCAGGTAGATGATATACCAAGTATTAGCAATAGTTATATATTATAGGCAGTAAAATTTTTTTCTCTTTTACTCATGCTTTTACCAGTCTGTATCTACTATTATTTACTAGGTAATAATCGACAATATAGTAATGAACGATATGGTGACCCTACCTTTTCAGTGACTTCTTTACACTATGCAATGATAGCATAAAATAACTATAACCATAGTCTAATTATAGTCACTGGATTTGGTTATTGCATTAGCAGCTCTTTCAGAGTTGCCCTGAACTTGCTATTATACTTACAACCTTGTAGCGCCTACAACCCCCCTCTACTATAAATACTTTCTATCTCAACCTCTATATATAGTTGTTAATAGCATGAACAGATGCATCATGAGTAATTCTCTAAGCCTACATGAGATTGAAGTACAATTTGGCCCTCATGGATTTAGGGCACGCACCATAAAATATCAAAATTGTTTAAACTCTCGCAATCAGCTTCTTCGGTATAGTATTTATTATACTATAAAAGCCCTGATCAAGCTATTCTCCCTCAATTACGTCCTTGAGACCTCTTAGCACCTTTTCTTATATATTCCAATACCTCAGCAGGTTCTGGCAGGCTCTATAGCCCTCAATTCCTTGGCCAGCCTCGATTATACCTTATCCCACAGCACGTAAACTTAGCTCCCTTATGGCTAATATATGCTTGATTGAGAGCCTAACGTATCTTTAGCAAGTTCCACAATCGCGGTTTGCTAGTGCTCATGACACTCCGTATTTCTACTTCCATCCCCCTCACTATCAAATTCTCCACGAAGGCCTACCCTGTGAGTGGTTAGGGAGGATTCTGAACATAGTGAAACATGATGGAGCTACCTTGAAGTATAGTAGAGAGGTCCTTGAGTCATCGGGAATGGTGTAGCTCCCTTGATTTGTTTACTTGAGCCCGATTGCTAAGAGAAAAAGTAGGCGTTTAATTGATCTTCGAGAGGAAAGAAGGTTAAAAGTAGTTTCTCAAACTGTGCTTACAAAACCTTTCGTAGTGGCTTAAGCTCTTGATAAATACTATATTGGCCATGAGAGAGCTTGAATTGTTAGTACTGAGGCTACGGGGAGGCGGAGGAGCTATTTACCAAAGAGCTGAAGGTTGTAGTAACTGCTGGAGGTGCTGAGTGAGGAGGGGTGCTTAGAGGCCTCATAGATGTTACTGCATGAGAATAGCTTGATTAAGGCACTTATAGTATAGTAAATACTGTACTGAAGAAGCTAATTGCTGGAGATTAAACAATTTTGATATTTTACGGTGTATGCCCTACATCCATGAGTGCTACATTGTGCTTCAATCTCATGTAGGTTAGGGAGAGTACTCATGATGCATCCGCTCATGCTATTAACAACCATATATAGAGGATGAGGTAGGAAGCATTTATAGTAGAAGGGGAGTCGTAGGTGCTACTGAGGTTGTGTATAATAGCAAGTTCAGGGCAACTATGAGAGGGCTGTCAATGTAGTTACTGAATTCAGCGACTGTAATTAGGATATAGACATGGTTATTCTATGATATCATTACATAGTGTAAGGTCATCATATCGCAATAAAGTCGATCATTACCTTGTAAGTGATACTGTAGTACTGCAGTGTTTTTAATAGGTAGCATTGTCAGCAGCCAATCAGCCGCGGCGTGCACATGCACTGATCCCCACACGGCTGGATCTCGTAACCAAATGAAAGGCTTACCTAGGTGAAAGGAATTATTCCTGAAAAGCAAAACGCATGGAGACTAATAAAGTGCAAACTCATTACCCGAACTCCGATCTCAATACCGACTACATGAGCCGTGATTTATTTTTATTAAATTAACCTTCACCATAGAATTTCCATCTTCGTCTTCCTCCAGCTCATCTCATCTCATCCATACTGTTCTCCTTAGAAAATCCTCGAACTCCTAGCCAACAGTTCTCGTATTATTTGTGATGGAGATACAGAGACGGCACCGCAGGTTAAGCTGAGCTGAGGAGAGGAAGAGGAATAAAGAGTGGGAATGGGAGATGCCTGTATATACAGATAGGGTTAATCAGGAAGTGCGGTTTCCGGGGGAGATAGGTGCCTTGAGAGTTGGGTGCAAGAGATCAATAAATGGATAGTTGAATGGGAATGAAGATTGGAGGGTAATGAAGATGGGGTGGGTTGGCCGCTTGGCAGAAGCACGTGGGTCCCGGGTTGGGAAAGGTAAAGGGTGGGGCTGGTGGATGGTGGGCGGTAGAAGGAGAAGAGGGTAAGAAGATGAGGAGGACGGTTTTAATAAGTGTTACCCTCAACTATCAAAGTGTAACTTGTAATAACATTGTGCGTTCATATTTGCAGCGAATACTTCTGCGCAGATGAATTATAGCTTCCCTGTGCACATCGTACGTGCAAATTCATTGCATGCCTACACTTTGAGTTGACCAATCTCGGACCATATATAGCTAGGTGGCAAAAAGTTTCCAGGCATAGAGGATTAGGACAAAAGACCCGACCATAAAGTGACTTGTGGACAACTTCAACTCCAACTGGACCTATAGGAACTCAAGGGAGAGAGTTTTTTTAAAGTATCGTGCTAAAGCAAGTCCAACCATTCGGTCTAACATTTGGCGATTTCAACTCCTGGGCAAAACCCTACTTCTTTTAAGTTAAATAAATTTTCCTGAATTGTTTTTTCTAAACTATTTTAGCACCTTTTAAATCAGCAGCAAATTCTCTCTATCGATTGTATTCAAGCACAAGCAAAATTCTAATTAAACGAAAAAAAAAAAAACCCAGCAATTATAATGAAAAATATAATTTTTGAGAGAATATTTTGAGGTAAAAGCAAAAAAGAATCAATCATTTTCTTCTTTTACTGTTTCAGAACGATGTAACTCTTCTCGCAAAAGGGGCATTTTGGTGTTCTGTTGGTAGGACACCATATCGGGGGAGAAGGAAGTGGAACAGATATCTTGCGTTTGTATTTGGGCCAGTTTCTACGTCTCATTGAGCTTTGATCTATTGTAATACGCATACTTTTTTTCAAAGCCTGTTGGACTTTCGTACATGCTGTGTGAAGGCATGGAGTTGGTCCTATACAAATCTACTACAAATCACTATCAAAATCTTTGTCACGGTACCTTCTACGATTTCTAATTCCTCGGCCACCGCACCCTCACTAATTTGGACTATTTAGCTGGAAAAACGGGATGGCATTACAGATTGCTTCTACAAGTGGTGCAGTGCCTTGGTCGCTGGGTCAGAAGGCATCTATTCACATAATAGCTACATTGAGTGCAAGAGAATACTATAGTGTTATCTAGCTAGGCGGCAACTCAAGCACCTTATTTTATTTCGGATAATGGCCGAGGGAACCGAGAGCTCGTTGTGTTTCTCTTTTCAGTCGGTTTATCTCTCAAACCTGGAGTCATCAGATTCCCTAAGCATCATACCAGGGGTATATATAGGGTTGGTCGAGGGTAGCAGTACATGGGCTAGGTTCGATTTCCCATTTGGGGACTAGGCTGGTTGAGGGCTACCACGTGTTGGATCTTATCAGATTCTTCGTCTTTTCGAAGGCAGAAAACCAGAGAGGCTTAACCAATTACCGTAAACCCTTCAATAAGAGGTGGTAGCCCAGAAAGCGACTTTTAACTTCCCAAGCATCGTCGTTGTTTGATGCCTTCTTCACATGTACTGAAGGACAATAGGTCCAGCAGCTCGAACTTACTAAGTATTATCTCACGTCTCCGTTTCTAGTTGCATTTATTGTTAGGAACAAACAATTGTCAGAGTGCAGGAGTGTACAACAAAGGCCTTTTATTCCTTCCTAATATGGATGTAAGGACCTTGGCGCCAAGACACACTTGGAAGACTTCTTGTTGCACCTCTGTATCTGGTTGGCACAAGCCTCGCGTTTATTATCTGGTTGGCACAAGCCCCCCGTTTGGCGGGGGGCTTGTGCCAACCAGATTACGTTTATTAGTCTGGTTAGCACAAGCCCTTCGCAAGAGGGGCTTGTGTGCGAGGGGCTTAGGTTACTAAGTACAGTAGGTAAGTATAGCTGACAATGACTAGTCTGGTAGGCACAACAGCCCCACTAATTGACAATGACTATTCTGGCACACAATCACAGAAGTGGTTCAATTGCGCAATGGATTGGCGCAGCAAACGAATTGTCACACCTCCGGGCTGTTCTATTAAAGGACCCTAGCCACAGAAATACTCTACTAGCCTCGACAGCTTTTTTTTTTTTGAACTCAGTACTCGTATGCACAACCTGAAGGGTCGTATGACGAGTAGCCTCGACAGCTATTCCATCTCTCGCGTGCAACCAGACTGATCTCTCTTCTGGTTACTGTTCTATCTTTAGTCTGGTTGGCACTTCGATCTTGAGAAATTCCAAGACCGAAAAGGGCAATTCTTTTCGGCGAGGTTTAGTACTCGACCTCTTTTTGCAGCAATTGCCACACTTTGACTACTTCTTCTTCTTTCCATCGAACCGCGAACAACCCTCGGTGTACGTAATGCCATCCTATGCATGCGTGCAAGGCTCCGGAACAAAGATGCATAAATTATTTGACTCATGATACCAACAACCTCCACGATTGTCCACCAGCTTCCACCACCGCAACTGTGCTTGTATATACCTTGTGCTCTTCCTTAAAAGATGAGTCGAAATTTAAGGCAAGACAAGGGGATGTGCACGGTTTCTAATCCAACCCTTAACAACTTCGGATTGCTGCTGACGGCACAGCGTAATGAGACATGACAGCATTTGAATCATATCATCAAGGCAAGCTGCCATTTCCTGGGCGCAATTACCGGATTAGGGTGCAATGTAAACAGCAATCGACTCCCAGTATACGAAGATACGGTGACGGGGATAATTATCCAATTGTAGGGATGGATGTATCGAGAAAAGCCTATCACTTGCTATTACAGTCAACCCTTGCTATACCAGACCTCGCTATAGCGGATCCCTGGTTATACCGGACGGACCAGAGGCTTCAGGATTTCTTACCAGCAAATTGCCTCTCGCTATACCGGACTGCCATACAATACAGAGTGCTAGAGGAGTGCAGGGGTCTTATTATCCCTGTCCCCGTACATTTCTCCCTCGCTATACCGGACGAGGCATGTCTGGTTGCTGAATAATCTACTCTGTTAGGCTTAATATGACTTGAAATACCCTTATGGAGGGCAAAACGGGAGTTCTCAGAACCCACGTGACTGGTCAGCCCCCTAGCGCCATTTTCTATAGCGGAACCCTTGCTATACCAGACAGAAAGCTCTGGATTCTGCCGTCCGTTATAGCAAGGGTTGACTGTATGTATCATGCCAGCAATCCAAATGTGATTACTTTTGAAAGTTTATTGGGAAACATCGAGCTGACAGCGTATGTTGTTTTGGATTGTTATTGAGAGTCGAGAAGTAAAAAGCAATATCCTCAGATAGACACACCACTTCCTGAGCGAATAACAGAGATGACAGCTACTTCCACAAAAACCTACACAGACGAAGGCAGCATCACTGATGCCACGCACGCAGGTACATCCAATCTACTCTGCATATAAGATTGGAAAGTCCACCATGTGGTCACACAATTAGCTGTGATGAGATCGTTCAGATTGACAAGGCCACGTATGTCCCTGCTCGCAGATACTCTACATGTCCGGCATTGGAGTACTGAGGGCAGGTGCATGGAACTGGGGCTTGGGTCTTCATCCGCGGCTTTTGATCGTGGGAAAACGGAGCTAATTTATCTGTACTTTATTACTGAAAATTGGGTTTCCACGATGATTCCCTGCAACACTGCAACTGCTGATTCAGTTGGATTCATTGCAAGTAAGTAAAAAGTGCGAAAGTCATTCCCGAATGAACTACCTTACTCCGGCCAGGTATATGTAGAAACCAGGCTAATATGTAGACAAGCACCGCATACGTCACGAAACAAATATGGAGCGAAGGGGAATATCGGCCCCCCTGAATTGGCCTTTTGAATTAGAACAAACAATTTGGCGGAGAAGCAACTACACAGTGAAACAAAAAAGCTTTGAAAGTAATAATATTACTTTACCGGAACGAATTGCTTACTTGGGAGCGCTTTGAGACATTTCGGCTCTGGATAGCTTATAAGAACGAGTTGATGAAAAAGTGGAATGACGGAGAAATTTCTGCACGCGTGATTTGTGCAAGGGATGAAAAGTAATTATATGCAGGAACAACGAAGAATTTCATCAGAGATGGTATTTTGAAGTCAGGGATGGTGGGGTAAATAGTTGTATTGGTTGGAGAGGAGCCAGTCACGCTACGGACTGGACTAACGCAGGTACATACCCACTCATCGCTCTGAGGTGAGGGGAATTTAATTTGTTGTGCAGCGCTCACACCCGCTTATTGCAGTTGAGTCGCAGGTGCAAATCGATCAAGTGAATACCGGTAGGTGAATAGAAGTTGGTACTGGCAAGAGCTTTTGCTTAGCAGCGGCAGACTGCACATGTGCCGCCGTATATAAAGCCTGCCGAAGGTAAAAGCCAGATTAGGATTCCTCTGCTTGCTAATTAGGCGCTCAATTCAAATTACCAGAAGACCGGTAAGATAGTGTCAGCTTTTGCAGACTGACACCGATAATCATATCTACAGGCTGTATACCAGACTATATTATTTATGCTTGGAGCTATCGAGATATAGTCACGTGGATCTGTTGACCTCCAATTTTGTCTCTTTGATAAGATAAAACAGAGCAACATCTTCCGCACAGGGCTCCTATTTTCCACAGCCGGCTGTTTCAGCCACTGCGCAGGTCCACTACGCCATGGTTTTCATTCGCCCAACTCAGCATAGATGGACATGGATGGAAACATGGATGGAGTCACGGCTTGCGCAATTGGTGAAAGAGGCGGCGAATCACAAGCATCAGCAATCCAGTGACCTGGTACCGGACAAGGCCTGAAACATTATTCGTCGTATGTGCGGCTGATTGTTGCCGCTTCCGAATGTCAGACTGAGTTTAGGACGTATGATAGTCTAGTTGTTGGCCCGTCAAAGTGAAAAATATGCACTTTTTTTTAGTCTGGCACAACTTTCTTTATGAATTTCCAAGGCTCCATTCGTAGCTGCGAGAAGATAATCTACTTATTAGCTACCGTATCTATATATGCTAAAAGGTAATTGTAACAACTTAATTAAGCAGAACCGAAAGCGTGGGTCAGATCGCCAGTCGCCGTAGCAATGCGTTGATCTTACGTTCGTTTGTGACAATGATCGTCGTCGCTTTTACAGTTCCCAAAATACCAGCATGCATAGCCGAGTTAGATATTATATATATATCAAGTGATATCTATTTTCTCCACAAATCAGCATCAAAGTGAATAGCCAGCAGTGCAGTCAATACTCGAGTTGTTCTCGCCGTCGTTTCCGCAAGCAGTCCATTCCTTTACTACCAAGTGTTTCCCATAGCAATCCCAGCCATACGCCATCATATTCAGGAGCGGATCCGGTCCACATAAACACACAAAAGCTTTGATAGCTGCCGGCTAAAAGCAAGCGCCCTGTGTTCCATTTGGCATTGTTTTTTCTTTCATTTGCATGCAGGTCGGATCCTAGCGTCGTCCCACACGGCGAAACGTTCTATTCGTTGTCCGCGTGTCGGTATATCTAGAGCGCACAACCCTGTTACCGGCTTCCCTCCTTCTCGCTTCGCTTCTGCCAAATCATCTCGCTCATTGTCCTGTATTTACATTTGCGAGTTTCCATTACCAGGGTTCACCGTCGACGACGCTGCTAGCTAGCCCAGCACCCATTTCGATTCTGCTTCTGCATGTTCCGCTCGAAGTACAAGAACCACGCTCCTTCCACGTTTGATCACATCCTTCCACACAGCATTACCATTCCACACTCCTTCCTCGCTCACTCTTCTTATATCAATATCAAACGAGCTTGAAAAGATCCCCTGGCGGGCACTCTTTGAACGGATAGCAATCGAACGATACCTTTTTATGAGATCTATCACCATGAAGTTCCTTTCAACTGCTTTCTTCACTATAGCTCTTCTTGTCTCTACTACGAGTAGTCATTCTTGGTTGGAGTGTGTTGATGATGCGAGCAACTACGAAGAGCTCAAGGCTAACCCAACTACCACCAACCTGTAAGCTTGGTTGCTCCTCTAGCTTTTTCCTATCCTCGTTCCTGACCCTTCCTATACAGTGTCCCCAAGTGCAACGGATATCCCCGGAACAAAGTAAACAATGGAGATTGGATTTCAGAATCTACGAACTACCTTTGGGATCTTGCTAGTAATAAGGCCAGCAACGAACAAGGTGGACGTCATGCCTGCCACCCCGATCAACGCCAGCCAACCTATCCAGACAAAGCACCTTCCACTAAAGCAAAGGCTGGCCAAACTCTTCGTCTCCGTTACTGGGGTAACGGTCACTCATCCTACGGGTGGGGAAGACCTCTTCATAGGGATCCCGGCCTCGTCAGGGTCTACTGGGCTGGCGCCGTGAACAGGGAAATAGTCCTGGCTTCCGAGCTCACCTCCGACAAGATGATGGCAGAGGGTAACTTCTCTGCCGATGCAGTTACCATGTCAAAGCAGGATAATCTCCCCAATGACAAGGCGAACTGGATGCATCTCAGTCTTCCAGTGAATATGCCAGAGGGACGAAACATGTTTGTATGGACCTGGGCTCCCATCAAGGACGACTTTGCAGGCAGATGGAGGGATCAGTACACTACTTGCTTTGATATCTTCGTCAAAGGCAAGATGGAGGATGGAAACCCCCCCCAACAACAACCAGAAGTCAAGCCAGTTGACGACGGGGGCGCCAAGATCAAGGAGCAATGTGCGAAGGAGTGCCAGAGGGGCGGAATGCCTGCATTCCCTTGTTCTGGAGACAGCTGCCCACCTTGCCGCTATGGCCGTGACTGCTACGACTATGACAGCAATGGAAAATGTCCTAACTGGGCTGGTGGATTCGACTGCGAGAAGGGTCAACCTATCTGATTGGTCAATGTTCCTATCCGGCAATGACTGGACGTTACACCTGGAAATTTGTATTATCGCTCTATGTCCTTTCATCGAGGACTAAATCTTCACTTCGTTGTCTATTTTTTCATTTTATTTGTTTTTGTTTTTTTCCTCTTGAACTACCAGATAGGCTTCTTTTCATATCCTTGCGTTAACTAAACAGGAAAGATACTGTTAAAGGTGTTTTGCTTTATCTTGCTACCTGCTTTATGATGTTATGAATATGGAGTTCTGTTTTGCTATGGCTTGTCATTTCAATACATACTTTCAGCTGGGGCTATTGTCTTTTTGCTGGTCATTTGTTTGATGGATCTGGATTGGGTCATTTCTGTCACTACCTCTACTGTTGATCGGAGAGAGTGTCGATAGGGATGATTGGTTCGGATGGGTACAACCAATCCTGGAATGGGTAGTTGGAGCTCGGAATCAAGAAGGTTGATAACATACTTGGGTCGTAGGATCTGGATATATAAAAGTGATGGGATTTTAACTCGTCAAGTACAAATTGGGATTTGCAATTACGCTTCTTCAAAGTCTTAAGTGTAGAATCCTTGTTTTGTCGAATTCAGCCGCACGTGATTTTATCGAGAGACCATTTGCCCATTGCCAACTGGGTTCAAAGAATTGCTGAATGTTTGATGGTAGTGGTTTTCTGTTTACAATTCTTTGATATCGGTTATCGCTGGCCTTTCTTAGGTTATGACGTGCTAAGCTAGTCTGGTTGCGTTCAGCACCGACCGAATGGGGTAGTTATACAAGACAATTCAGAGATTGCAAGATCAGATGGGAAATTAAATAGATAATGAGGTAGTTGCTATAAAACTGTTTCGGCATATTGGTCTGAGAGGAAATCACGTTCATTGAAGGAAACTATACTTACCTGGCATATTACGAGAGGGCTATTGTACTGGGCCCGAGAGATATCTTAATTGTTAGTCTGGTTGGCACAACGACCTCTGAAGCTTAATTGTACTTTGAGGTTCTTGTATGTTGTAGTATCTGGGTAGAGTGAGTGAGCAGGACACATAGAGGTGGCATTGGGGGAAGGTGTACTTTCATGGGATGTTTCATGTCACAAGGGCAATTGGAAACGACCGTTTCAATATTGACGGTTCACTCCCATATAGTTTGAGAGATGTCTACTGTAGACTTTCGCCACCTTGAGTCACTGATAACCAGAAGAATTAATTATTCCGCCAGTTTTATTTAATAATCCCCCTCGCTGCATAATGTAAACCTCATTTCCAGATTTTCTCATGAGCAACAGAACTTACTCCATCTTCATCTTCCCCCCGTTTTTCTGGTGAACCGTCCCCTCAACCTCCGAGATGACCCACCTTTTGTTCCTACATTCTGGGCACTCACCCAATTGAGGGTTATGAATGACAACAAAGGCGCCCCAGAGCATACAAGTTGGTGACCACTGGCAGGGGTCGAAGTTGTATTCGCTGATTTGGGCGCAGGTGGAGCATTTTTGGGAGTGGAGTTTGCACATTGTTGACGTGTCGGTCGGTCCTCCTCGGGATTTTGGAAATCTGAGGGCGGCAAGGGAAGGGCTTTCACTTGGTGGTAGCGGGGCTATAGCCGTTGGACGGAGGCCATAAGAAGACATGGGTTGGTAGGGATAAAAATGGCCCATGACGGGGCAATGGATGTAAGCTGGGGCTTGGCATCTACCAATCAAACCTATGTTATGTGTGCGGCTTATTGCCTGCCTTCTGTATTATGATGACTATCTACATAAGTAGGACAAGATTTATTCGGGAGCTTCCATCTAGACATCTCTTTCTCTCTTCGACTTAAACCAACCTCAGCGCCAATTTCAGACAAACAAACCCCCAAAACCATCTAAGTGCAGGTATTCGCTCGCGGCTTGACAATTCTTGATCGGATCCTAATATAATTATAATCAAAGAACCCGCACAGCTAACAAACGTATTTACAGTACGCTCACCGCCTAAGTTTGTAGAAGAGGTGGGCATTTTGGACGTTGTCTGTCGATGGGTTGCCTTGGCTGACGCTGAGGAAGTAGTTGTGGTGGACGGTGCTTTAGGAGGTAACGTTTTTGGTCCAACTGGTTAGGGAGAGCTGTTAGATGGTGTAAGATTGGACCAAAGCTATGGGTATATAAATGATCATGTTGCGGGAAACAATTCCGAAAGAGGCTGTGATGTAACTGATGTCGATTCTGCTGTCGATAAAGCCATCACTGCCCTTTCGGAATGCATTAGATACACAGAAGTGTCAGTTATGTCTCTTCGTATATACACTATAGGAGAATATGAGATTACTAGTCAATCCAGAACTGTCTTACATGAAAAAGTTAGCTCCGTTGCCAATGGCCTGTTGGAATGAGATATCTACCGCCCAATCTTGGGTCTTCCTTTCATTATCTTGGATATAACACCAGCTCTCACTAATTTTTAGATTATTGAATGATTACATTCCTAATATTATTCTGAACCCTGACAATTCTCCCACACCCCCAATAATTGTCTTATCGCTCGCCACCTGAATCTCCGTCCCTTCCGCTAAGATAGCGATTCCCCTTGACACCTAAATAACATATCTCCCCGCAGCTTTGCAATATCTGCCTTGGAAACATCTCGTGCTGATACTTCTGGAAGCGGTAGCCGGGGGCGGCGGCAGTGGAGAGACAGAGGAGAACGATTGGTTGCTGACGACGCAGGTTGTTTGGGAACGTAGACCGATCTATCCAGTACGACATACAGATGATATTACTTTTTTTGATATCTTAATAAAGCGCTGGCATGTTACTCACCCACCATATCATGTATGTAGGGTATTGGCCACTCAAGAAAGCAATGCTGCAAAAGCGGAATTCACGAATTCTATTGAAGCATCATTGGATCTCAATAATTCTTCCACGATAATTTTGAAGTAAAAAGCTGTGTTGAATAAGCTGTGTCGGTTATAGCCGTAGTAGATCCATTCAAATATACAACAGAAGTATTCTTCATTCTTCATTTTTCTTCGACTTTTCAATTCCTTGCAATATGGGACATCGTTCAAATGTCGCTGACTCCGACGCGAGCAGCTGAAAATAGATTCTTCATCTTGCGACTAAATTATGTATAATTGAACTTGAACATTAGTCCGAGCAAGCCGTTTCATAGAAGCTTACGACTACCTCGAGCCGCGTTCACATGTGCAATGGAGTACTGATGTAGTACAAACAAAATACGGACTGGAGCATTCAATCGTTAGTAGAATCTGATTGCCTAGATTGAATGACTGTATCATAATGTATAAGATTAGGCATGATCTCAAGGGCTTGTGTGGATCGAATCTCGGAATAAATAAAGTATCGAGCTGGGCTAATCGCAAATATCACGTGCAGTTGCCGAGCCTGAGGTTACGTAGGAATAAAGTAGCTACTTATGGTAGAGCGTACCAAAGATGTCCATCTCAAGCTGAATAAAATCTTTACCTTTTAGTGACACAATCCGGAGGCATGGAGGGCAGATTCGATCTGAGCCAGGGATTTAACCTATACATGTTTACTTAGTTTTGGGGAATTTTATGGGCGATACAGAGTAAAAAGATATTAATTTAATTACATTTATTTTCTAGTTAAACATGATGGGAATCGTTGGCATCGTCGTTGAGTCCCAAGTATATATGTATTCCCAGAAGTCCCTCGACCCAGTGCGTTTTGGCTACGGTTATGCCACGACTTCTTGCATACAAAACCCGGTGCAAGTGTTGCATTTGCAGCCTATAGCTAAGCTACAGTCCCCAATGCCCTCCCCACATGGTCCCCCACACTCTTCTCGAGCCAAAATAGGGCTCCTTTCGTGAATTTGAATAGCTAATGATACAATAAGCGTCAGTCAAACCTCCAGCACTGTAAAGGGTCTGTATTATTTCCGCTTTTCATACCTGGAGTAACCCCAGACCCATCAACAGCCCCGGGTGCAGCGTTTGGAATTGCAGCTGCAGCGACAACAGAGAGCATACCAAGCATGCTAAAGAATAGATAGATAGATGTAGAGACTATAAACTTCATGATGTGGGAAATTGATCGTGGCTTGGTATCTATAGACAGCTGATGGTGATTACCTGTGGGGACTTTAGGTACTGGATTCTTGGTCGGTTGAGAAGAGAGTCAGACTATGAGAGGGCAAGGTGCCTACTTATATATAGTATTCACAACCACTGGTCGCATCTGAACACCCTTCTTAGAACAACACACATCGTTTCCGATTGTGTATGGAGACACAAGGGGTCTTCATTCTCAAATGATACGATTATGAGTTATCCAAAAAAACAAACAAATATATAACCATACCTATAGCCACTCTCCACTGGCGTCACTATATGCGTGTCCACGGGTCCATGTCCCGGAGAATGTAGTCGAAAATCTGCAGCTACAATCCGAACACATACATACAAGGTAACTGAGGCCGACTTCAATGCCGCCCTGATTTGGCAACGTCCCTAGGGGAAAAAAAAAAAAAGAAATGACAGTAGTGGGAATTGAACTCAGAAGCAAAATTTCGAATCGTTGTTGCGTGGACATATTTTCAAACTGATCAACGTATGCGTCTAGGCGGGAAATATCTTGCTGTACATTTCGATACTATCGATTATTCCGGCACAGATAATTCATCCAGGCCCTGACTCGATGAACGTTGATCTCAAATTTCTTGAATGGCGTAGGTGGGTCCTGAGCACCATGTTGTCCAGCCTCTCGTACTCGTAAAATTACCATAGGAATCTCCTCAGGTAGTCGGGGAATAATGTGGAAAACCTCTGTCGGATCTTGAGGAAAGTTTACCATGTGTACCTTTCCACCTTTGTATTAGCTATATCTACAGACCTTGTAAACTCGAATAACTGGATGGATTAAAGTGAGAATCATTGCTTCCGTCGCAGTAGGCTTCCCCAAAGTACTCAACTGTACTGGCATCACTCCCGGTGACATATCATTTTGTGCACTGAATCGATATGTCCCACTCCATCCCTGATGTGATCATTCCCGAATACATCACTGACAGGCCACAACACTGTCAATATTGCGCACCTTCAGGTCTATTCCCACTTCTTCACATATTGTGCATTCCGCTATGCTTATCTCAGACATAGCTTCTACGAATAAAGTAAGAGTGGGAATGGTGTGTTGAGACCTCAAACCGCCAAGTACCAGTGATTGTGCTCATATATTGTGATGTTGTGGCCATATATCTTGATGTTGAGGTGAGAGTTGAAGGGATAGAGGCCGCCGGAGATGAGGTGAGGGTTGAGGAGGTAGAGGCCGGTTGAAGGGATAGAGGCCACCGGGGATTAACAGGAAATGTTGGATAGACATTCCCACATCTTGACAATTTGTTTCTCCTACATGCAACTGCTCTAGTTGCTCTTCACGCTTGGCCTGTATAGCCCACTGTTAGTCTATGATTTACTATTTAAATGGCTACTCACTGTCAGTTTGACAATACGCTTCGAGTGACAACTATTACAGCATACTTCGACCCTTATGCTATGTACTTGTCTAGTGATCGGGATCGTACCGGCGTAGGCATCGGGAACAGGCGACGGGATTCATTATAGCGGATGGTTGCTGATGACAGTCTGCGGAATGGATTGTTGCTGATAGTCCTATTCTTAGTAAGCTTAATGGTTACGGGACTTACCTCAGGTGACTGCTAAGACGCAAAATGTCTACCCTTACGCAAAATAATCAACTTCGTAACCAATTTAAAAATTGGCAACTTCGTTGCCAATCAAGGATTATCATAGTCAAGTAAGCAGCGCATAGGCCTGGAAGCACATTTCCTGCTTGTTCTCTACATCTGCGATGAATTTATAGATTGATTTGGAAACACCAATTGCTACAGTCAACGCCTATAATTTTCCCAATTTTCCAAAGCCAATCGCAAAACTAGACCCCCATATCTTCCCGGCATAAAAATTTCAAGAAGTTCCTTTTCACTACGCGTTTTGGCCGTCAATTAGGCCATTCCTTTATACAGGGCCCAGTTCCTATAGGAAGAGAAGGATCAGGTGCATATGCAACCTGGGGAACACAGATCATAGAGCAAGTCAGCTAACTTGAGCTGGCTACTTAGCAGTCGCGACCGGTGGCTGCGGACAGAATATAGCCTTCCCATGGTCTGACAGCCAGAAGAATTCAGCACATAAATTCCCAACAGATCATGGCAAACGCCTGCATAACCAAGGATCAATTGCAATTCATATCCTTCCCCAATATCAAATTGATGCAGCCTACGACCCATCTACCTACCACGTACATCTACATGTATGGTACAGCAGTTACATTAAACGACTTACGAGCATACCCATACCATGACCCACAATCTCGAGGAGAGCCGTGTGATTAAGTTACCAAGCGTACTTGACGATTATATTGCAGAATACGTATTTGGTCATACATTTGAGGTTTGGAAAGAGCACTGAATGGAGGTCATCTGTCGATGAGCGCCTCAGCAGCCCAAGGGGATACTGTAGCTTCAACTAATAAAGTCGATGAATGTCCTCACGCACCCCAGCATAGAATACCTAGTAAGACATGCAGTGGTAATGAGACATGTACTCAAGACTACGAATAGTAGCGGCGCAGTTGATATAATGTATCAAGAAATATCGTCTACCTCTCACCTCTGGTGTAGACTATTGTTGGTGATATTCTTCCACCAGCTGTTAGCAAATACTTATGGTCCCGACTAGAGTTACAGCGGCTCAAGTACAACTTTCTATACTCCATATATTATTGGAGTAACGCTATAAGTGCGTACTGTAGCCCAGAAATGGCTCATGTGCCACATGATTAGACGGGCTGCTGAGTGTTTCCTTTAAGCACTAAGAATACTGATAATTTTACTGAGACTGGAGGAGTTATCTCAACTTCATTTGAATACAGAAACAATGTTACATGTACTTAGAGCCCATTAATGGGGAAAAATATGATTCTACCTACGACATAAGTACAGTGAGGTTTCATATTACTGCATATGTAGGTAGAGCTTGAGAGACTTTCACGGACGCACTATATGTATAAAGTACCAGTCAAAGTAACCCCTAAGACTCTGTGTGGTTATATGTCCGTAGCCATGGATCCACATAGAACATTTCCTATCTGGTACTCTGTACTCTAGAACTGCGATGATAGTTCTGAATTTATATTTTGAAAACACCAACTGCTACGGTCAACGCCTACAAATTTCCCAATCCTCCAACAGCCTTAATTATTCATCCAACCAAGTTGTGAAAACAGACCTGCTATACCTACCCAACAAAATATCCCAAGAAGTCACTTTTCCTTGTGTGTCTTGACGATCAACTAGACTTAACGACAAACCCCAGGACCGATAGGAATGCCAAGTTGAGAAACGCATGTGCAGAGTCCGGTGCAGCTCCCCGAGATCCCCATCAGGCATGGCAATCCACACTGTTGTCGAGCCAAAATGGGATTCCTTTCGTGAATTTGAATAGCTAACGATACAATAAGCGTCAGCCACAACTCACGCGCTGTAAAGGGTATGTATGAATTCTGTATTACATACCTGAAGGAACTCCAGTTCCATCAACAGCCGCGGCGCCAGGATTGGGGATTGCAGCCGCAGTGACGGCGGAGAGCATGCCAAACATGCTAAAGAAGAACATGTAGATGGGCGTGGTGGATGGAAACTTCATGATGTCGATGATGCCGGGAGAGGATAGATCGTTTTGGGGGTATAGACAGATAGTGATGTATGTAATTATGTGGGGAGCTTAGGTGCTAGATTCTAAGTCTAGTAAGTGAGCAGTCTGACCATGAGAGGGTGAGGTGCCTACTTATATACTACACAGTCCTATAGATTCTCACTCCACTGGTGTCACTCAACTCGTTACGTCCATCTGTATAGGCAGGACTCAGAGAATGTACTCTTACCGTATTCAAGTGTCAATCTGCAGCTAAAATAAGAACATATATACAGTCAGGTGGCAAAATATATCGTACCCTGCATAAAAGTGGCCTGAGCATGCAACCATATTTGCAGCAAAATTGTAACACTCAGGCCACTTTATGCAGGTAGGGTATGAAATCTTCTGCCATCTGAAGTACATCATAGTCATGTAACTCAATGCCTCGGTGTGGATACACCCGAAGCGTTTCCGTATCTTATACCTCCACTGCAGGCTTGTATTTCAAACAGCCCGCAGGCCTAGTCTGGCGCTGGTGCTGAGGGGAACGGAAATGCAGATGCTTAAGTGTAGTTAATACTAATGCGTACGACAACTACCAATTGCAAGATTACCATTGATGAGCTCTTTGGCCTTTGGGAGCTATCAGGTAGACAGTACTACATGCATCCAACCGTTATTTAGGTGACACGACGGCTGAGACATGGTCGCATACATGAATAAGATCACGGTTTGGAGTCACGCACTGGGTCTACCGTTGGAGATCAGGTCATAGTTCTGTGACACTGCTTTCCCCATGCTAGCAAATATCTTTATATCCCCTTGGCGCCCATTAGAAGCTTGGGCGCAGGTGGAAGCCACACATTCCCCCAAATAGCAAATTACTTAGCTCAGGAAAGTGAATGTGCAGTGAGCCTTTGGCATAAATTGATTATCTCGATAATCAGTACTGCAAGCCTCTTGTTGAGCAGCTGCAACAGCAGCTCTAGGCAATAATACATGAGTCATGGATCAGCTTAATTTGGAGAACACAGTACGAAGACAGCGAGGTTAAGAATGTACAGTCAACGCTAGGCAGTTTGACTAGTTTGCGCACTGTGGATATTGCAAGCAGAAATCGACCATGGAAGTTGTACATTAGTATCGTGATTCCTATTCTCTCTGTTTGTGTTTAGTTTAGCTACGTGAAATCTCCTTGCTTTATTGAGTGTAGCAATGGCTGATATTTGTACCGCTTTAATACTGTAATATGTAACGTGACATATCCCTGCTGTAGGGGTTTGACCCTTCTGGTATTTGGTGCTTTCCCTCTTTCCTATTTTGAGATATATGGGCTTGGCGCTAAGCCTACGCTTTTTAAGTGTGGCTTGGCCCGATATTCATTCCCCCACCCCTTCTATTCAGACATACATGTACATGCATATAGGGGAAAAGAGATTGTTAAGTCATGCAAGGTGAATATGAGCTAGAATCAGTAGACATCGATGAGACAAACCAAAGAGATCCGTTCAGCGCACAAAACACTGGTAATTTCCTTGAGGACACGCTCGCAATCAATTGTAAGTGCTGTACCATCTACAGGTCGAGAGACTTTGATTCAAACATGGTATAGACGCCTATCATGAATATTGCTATTCCGCTGTTTAATTATCTTGCCTTCTGTCGCAACTTTGGCAGTACTGATTTGAATGATTTTGGAAGCTTACACTCGTATATTTGAACTCACACTGTACCATTGCGTTGAAGTAGCTCTTGTTGGAGTGTTGTATAAAACTGAGTCGACATATTTAAACTCGTCTGTAGAAATAATAACTGGTTTACTGGGCTCAAACGAAATGGTATGGTAGTGCAGAGCATCTGTAGAAATTGGCATCATAGCTTCCAACATCTGGGATTCATATAGTGATTCGTAATATAGAGATAATACAGTATCTGCTCTCTCAGAGGCCAGTGCCCGCCAGACTCCTAGTCTTTCTTTTTGTATTTAGTGTAGATACGTGAAATCTGCTTACTTGTATTGAGTGTAGCAATGTCCGATATTTGTGCTGGTACGATACTGTAATAGGTAAGGTGGCATACCCTTGCTGGTTTGAAGTGCTTCCGATCTTTGGTTTGACAGGTCTTTGGACCCTCGACTATACTAGCTAATGCATCACGCTTAATAATGGCAGATGTCCAGACGACCCACGAGGGGATTGTGCCAATCAGACTAAGACGACCAGAGATTACACGGCCCTATCATCAATAACATACTGTACGTTAGGCTCCGGTCTTGGCATCAAAGTGTTGCACTCTTTCCATATCCCCTTAGACTGCAGAATGAACCCATTCCGGCAAGCACCAAATCGTGGCAAGTGCCATAATCTCCACTTATGAAACGCAGGAATTTTAAGGCACTCTATATACCCCATGCTAATGGCCGGTTCTTCTCATACATCGGACCAGAGCTCGATATGAAAATATTGTTGCACTAGGTTGGACTAGATTATTGTTGCAACATTAATGATTACTAAAGAGAGATAGGGCGGTTATGAGATACCTAGCGTAGCGTGCAGGGGTCCGAAACCTCTAATCCTGGAAATTAGAAATCCGAGAGAAAGCCTGTGTAGAGAAAAAAAAGATGAGATCAATGAATTGATATGCTTGCTATTTAAGAAAAGAAAAGCCAGGATAGGCCAAGGGGCGCTGGCTAGCTTTTCAAAAGTACAGTGGTTCCAATTGCGGATCAAGAGTGGTTGATTTTCCTGTAGTGGTAGAGGTCACAGGAACAGAACCCGACATGGAGCCTACATGTGCTGAAGTACTGTAGTCTAATCTCATACATGACATATATATGTATTCTAAATATTTCTCATAAGTATAAACGAAGTATCTAGAAATTAAAGATACGATATACTGCTGTACTCCGTATATATATTGTTACTCTAGTCTACTATGCCAGATCTAGAGCCGCAAATCTTTGGTTACACGGGGGGAACGAAGCTACCTACACGGAGTCAACATCTACCTAAGCCTATACCCAGTAGTTGTAGGGGTGCGTAGACCCTGAGGAAGCAAGCCAATAATGAGACTAGAGCTGAGACCACAGCAGATATGGGGTCACGGAGCGCCTTTCACAAAGAGTTAATCTTAGCAAATGCTTCTGTGGCCTTATGCCGTATGTGAATACTGATTTAAAGGAAAAAAAATCTCGCAAAAGCGTCTGCAAACTGGAACCTCTATGTAAAAGGTCGGAGCGCCTCGCTTCCCCATCCGGCTCGCTACCACATCCAATAAAGCTACGAGAGGCTGTGCCCACCAGACTACGAATATATAAAACAAAAAAGTAAAGAAGTTACATGCTTGCAACTTCTTTTCTTTTTCTTTTCTGGCGACCGTTCTGCCATGGGAGAGCGTGTAGCCTGCTTGAAAGGTGGAATAATGTTGAGGAGTTTAGGTTAGGAGCGCGAGTGGCATCCCAGTGACATTTCAAAGGACCTCCCCTACTATAGACTTACGCTAGTTAAGCTTCACTGTTGCACGAACCAGACTTGGGGAAGGTGCATCTACATACTTACTCTGTATATTATGCATTGCATCGGTTGATTATTGCACGTCCATCCCTGAGGGTACAACCAACGTAGTGATCACCTACAACTCTATTCTTTGGGGAATCTGGGGCGCCACTGGTATCTCTGTTGCTGTTTTCTGTGTTTTGAAGGACCAGCGCTTTGGCTATACTTATAATTGAAATATAACTTGGAATCCTAAGTGCGATCCCAGAAGGGGGGATATTTGAAAAGGCAACTGCGCGTATTTTCTTTGGAATCATGAATCCTTCGTTCATTACTCAAACTAGCAATAGTCCTTTTTTTTAATACATATATATTGGAGATGAAATTTCACTGGGCGAGAGGGTTTATTATAGTACTGAGTAGTAAAGCAGGTAAAGCAACTTTATTAAAGTTCTTGCTCTCGACCAGCTGGCTATTCCGACTGTACATAGAACTAATTGACAGTACTATACATGTCTTGTGCTGTCCTACTTTTCGCCAGTTTCTCCTCTACCAGCACGCATGCATATTAATCCCTGGACGTTTTGGTGGACATTGCTGATCCCTGCAGTTGCCGAGGTCTGCGGTCACGCACGGCGTGAGGCAACTTGTAGGGGTGGGACGTCAACGTCAGCCTTCAGACCTCGCTCGATAAGACCAACGTTACAGGAGGAATTCAGTATAGTATCATTTCATATATGCTTGCTTCAATATTATGCCCAGAGTCACCTTCGTGGACATCACAACCTCCATCTCAAACTTCGTAACCAGCCTAATTTCCTCAACTCACCCCTCTTCCGGTCCTTTATCCTTCGCCCGGGAGACAATGTCCCGCCTTGGCTCCACTGGGGGACCATTCCGCTTCAGTCCCCCTCTGTCCTGGAAACTAATTGACAAGAAACCTCTCGACACTTTGGGAAATTGGCTTCCCACATGTGCAGCGACCACCACCAGAGCCACAGATATACCAGCGAAGCCTTTAAAGCCCGGGGACACCCTAAACCTCTTAACATGGAACATTGACTTTGCAAGTCCATTTCCTGAACAAAGAGGTGTAGCTGCGTTGCAACATATGCAAGAGCGGTTATCGGAGCCACCGTATAACTCTTCAACCGGTACGGTGATCCTGCTACAGGAGGTTTCCCATCCGTATGCGAGAGAAGGATTCTTTAGAAATACTGGGGACAGTAGTACCCTCGCTGAAATTTTAGCAGACGAGTGGGTGAGAAGAGACTTTCTGACCGCGGATACCACAATGCCGGGGACGTATGGCACGGTTACGCTCATCTCAAAGAACCTCGCCACAGTGCCTGCTCAGAGTGATACAGGTGTACAGAGCAATGGCTCAAGAGGATGTTTCAGGGTGCCTGCCCCAGCGAGCGTAATGGGGCGAGATCTTTTATGCGTCGATCTTATTCTCCAGGGAAGTGGTATGCTCAGGATCTGTAATGTTCATCTAGAGTCCTTAGCTATGGGCACAAAGACCCGCCCACTGCAGCTAGCTCTTGCATCCCAGATGCTCCGGGAAGAAGGTGTTGCGGCGGGAATCGTGGCAGGGGATATGAATGCCATCGATATACTAGACTTTACCCTCCCTTCGCGAGAAGACATCCAACTGCGGGATGTCTGGGCGGAATATATCGGCCAGGAAACCGCCCTAACAGCAGACAGCGAGAACCTTGGACGGAAGGAAAAGTCGTCAGAGAATTATGGGAACGAAAGTAACTGGGGGGAGGAAAAGGGGCATACCTGGGGGTATCAGAGTGGGAAAACAATGTTTCACCCAAGGAGGTTGGATAAGATTCTTTTCCGGGTAAATGAAGGTGCAAAGGCATGGCTGGAGCCAGTGGAGGGTGTAAAAGTTGATAGGCTGGGCGTGAATCTTGCTGTTAAAATTGACTTGGAGCAACTTCCGGAGGAGGGCTATGAGGGAAGTATTCCTGATGAGGATTACTGCTGCGAGAGTATTTCTGAAGAGGGGGAACATGATGATCTCTGGGTAAGCGACCATTTCGGGCTAATGACAAGATTTATTGTCGTTGCGGGCGAGGAGCGGTGCTAGTTCCGATTGAAGTATACTGATCACCTTGTTTTGCTGAGTTGCATTTTTATATGTAAGTGTTGCGTAGGAGATGTTTCCACCACTCAATTACATTTATCTCTGAGCGTGGACATCGAATACATAAAGCAGCTTCTGCCCCTCATTCAACCCGGAAATCTTAGAACAACTTATCGAGTGTAAAGCATTGCTTTATGAATAATGCAGGAGGTCCTCATACCCGCCCCACCACAGGTCGAGCAAACCGAGGAGTATATACGTGTAGTGTATTTCCTGGCGTCTTAGTATGGTGAAGACAGCAGTAGGGGCTCCAGGGATGGATGTGAGAGCTAGCAGTCAGTCAGATATACGGAGGTAGGGAACTATTGAGGGTATTATTGAGGTATATAAATCCCATCACTCCTCAAACTCGAAAGCTTGATGTAGTCGGAATCGGGGTTATTGAATTTCGATCGCTTGCGAAGCACCTAGAAATCGTGCACCGAGATCCCCCAGCAAATGTAGATCCCCTCACAGGAATATGCTGTTACTGGGAATCGGTCTCTAGGCTAGAGTGTTAAGGAGACTTTCACTTCGACACCACTAGAATTTGCGAAGGCAGAACAGGCTAAGAAATCAAACTGGAGCGGAACTTACCCTGAACTTTTGCACTGCAAGACATTTCAAATCGAGTACACTCCTTGCTTCAGATGGTCACAACCTATCTAATCTTCCTTAGCAAGATTACTACTTTAGAAATTTCTTTTCTTCTTCAACAGAGGGTCAAATGGAATCATTTTCTCTGTTGTGCTAAGTGGATCTGGTTTTGTTGAGTGGGAACTTGGACTGACGGTACCCCTTCGTTCGACCGTACGGATCTAGTACTCGGTAAATATAAATATCTGAACCATTTACTTCAGCAAACTCAACGTTTTCTATTCCAGGTATAGGTAGGTGCTCGCCTATTCCCTCACGCACAGCGATTCTCCCGCTTTAACTTCTATGTACTACTTACGATTGCTCATCAAACGCTCCAAGTACATCAATATCTGCAAACCAAAATAAAACATTTCCTGTTTGTCTTCTAACATAGTGTTTTCATTCTCATTTCTATATACTAGAATTAGCAATTCTCGATTCCACTGTCAGCAATGTATATTCTTGGGTTAAGAATCTGATAGAATAAAGGTTTGAATTCAGCTATAGAGGATGTTTTGTAGATTGATGCCAACGCCATGGCTATGCACTTAACAAGGTTGTTAATCGGTATGATATATCTTTTTCTTACGGGAGGTTCGAATAGCTGGGGAGTTGATTTATTGATATGGTCAAGATTACGTAATATTTTATATCCAATAAACGTATCCTCACTTCTGGAACTCTCATAACTCACGTGCTACCTCAACTGTTCAAGAGTCAGTGAAGCTGTTCTCAGAAGTGGGAAACCAAGCATGTGCTCGCCAATTGTACCAACTGACGTGTTCCTAACCTAACATTCACTCACCTATCAGCTTATCGTGCTCCACACGGCTTCCCACATCTCACAACCGCGCTCAAGCACCAGGTACGTACGTTCACCGCCGGATTTCCCGCAATCATATATTGTGCACAAACTCAATATCTTAATTTGTGGAGCTCGAACGTGATAGCTCTCCTAATGGTTATGCCTGACGACCCACCACAAATGATTACTTATGGGGGAGATTTCGCAAATCGGTTTTGATGAAGTAACCCACAAATGAGGCGGAGATATTAATAGCGCTAGTAGTGGAGGTTTGTGGTTGAGACTTAATTGGTAGAGGTATAGGAAATTTCGTTGGCTACCTTTAAGTTTAGTATGTGGATGTATTAGATTAGGTCACAATGATGGAAATAGATACCAGCTGCCGAACATCTACTTATTCTTGGCAGTATTCCTACGTTCTGATATCAATAATTTCCTTCCCGAATGTGAGTTGTAGTTCCGCTGCGATACACTCATGATCATTGTCAGTCCAAACACAAAATATAGGCTTGAGGGATAAGCCAAAACCAAACGAAATGTATACATCTTGCCACGGTCTGGTTGGGCAGCACAGCACATTGAAAGCTCTCGAGCTACATGTAATCCTGAACCTCGATTGGACCACGTCTCTGTCGCGCCAAGTATTCTGTTCGCCGTTAAGTTGTGATCATAAACGTTGCAATGTTCCGACGTTTGGTTCCCTAAGTTTAGGGCCATAACTGCCGGCGGCTAATGCCCCACTCCATGTGCGGCGATGGGTGAATGCATTACATTGCATAGATTAAATTAGCTTTCGTTATCAGATGAGCATGAGATCCATGATATGCCAAGGGTGCAAACACATTCCATGGATGGGAGGTGAAAGAAGATACTTAGTCCATGTGGGGAAATGTGGAATGATTGGATGAGGATGGAAGCAAGTTAAATGAAGGACAGCATGTTACGACTATAGAGTTGATTGCTTTACCCTGAACCCGTGATCCCATTAAGATGCGCCCATGATCCCGAATCCTTAGCTGCCTGATTTTCAAGATCTAAGAATATACGTATCACTCCAACTGCTAAAAAAAGAATATGGATTCATATAATTTTGTTTCCCGCCTTGAGTGATTCCAAAGAGTCATCAACGCGGCAGCTAGTACGGTGAGACATCACACAGCCGTGGCTTTGAACCATCTGTCCCATTGAATCCAAACACGATTCCTTTAGCGCGCTGAAAAAGGTGTGATGAAAGGCTCTGAAAAAATGTGATTGCTGCTACCACAGTTTCGTGTAAAAGCTAGCAGGATATGAAACCGTCCATAAATTACAGTAGGCAGTTTGCTACAAATGCAGCCTCAGCAACGGCGCGAGCTCGTAGGTAAGTCTCAAAAATCCGTCGATGCTGGTTTTGACCAATTAGGAAAACATGACCTGCGGTCGGCGGCAGACAAGCGAACTACGCCCAGAGCAGGACGGCGCAAAATCGATCATGTACCTGCACCACAGTTAAGTCTTATTCTTTTTCCCAAATTGACTACTTAGTATCTAGTTGCCGTTCATTTAGAATTCTTGACTATAGTGAACACAGTCACGTGGTTTCGGAAAAACAGCAGTACCTACCCTTCGGAGTGGAACTCAAAGCAGAAATCAGGCCGACCAATTATGCCTGCTGGCACGGAATATTCGATATGTTCTTCCGAAAGGGTCCACTTGGATGTATAGCAACTGCTGGCCCAGGCAGGGAAACCAGGACATTGGTCTGGGAATCGGCGCAAGTCCCACAGAGTGAACCCGAACAATTTAGCATTCGTGAAAGCCGCTTTCCGACATTTTCAGATGAGTAAAAGCTCGTGACTAGTTTTCCCAGTAGGTAACCGCCGACTCGCTTCCGGCTATGCATCGCGGGCGATAATCTGAAGGCTAACGACGCTGGACTCTTTATGTCTTCAGGACTGCATGGCTGTCGCTTTAGGCAGCTCTAGGCTCGGACGTATTAGTGGTGACGGGTGGTACGTAGGCCTGGGATATTTAGCTATTGATCTAGATCTAGGTATGTTACTGATTGAGTTACCTAGAAGTCCACTTTGAATCCCTTTAGTATATAATTCCACTTCGCTCCAGGTCAATTCGTGCAACCATCTGTAGATTTACTTGCATGCACTTGATGAGGCATCAAACCTATGTACCATGTACGCAGCCACATTCGCTAGAGGCTTTAGCGAGCCGTCGTCGGCGCCAACTGAATATAAATGTGCTGCAGCTGCACGTAGTGTACATGAATGTACTGTACATGTACGGTACACTTGAAACATGCATGTAGCACTCTATGTATGCTTTATTTGTGCATCCTGGGTTCTGATTCGACAAGTAACTTATCTCAGGGCCTGAAATTTCCCTGTGGGAGATTCTTTGGTATGTGGTTGATAGCATTGGTATGTCGAGGGAGAAGAAATTGTTTGCAAAATTGTTTGATTTATTGTCCAAAACCAATAAAACAAACGCAAAACAAACCGACGAAGGTATGACCAAGCACAAGTATATTGTTGACGTTTCGGAATGGCTTTCATGCATATACTCGTTGTTAGTTCATGTGACAGCTGCAAACGTATTCAACGCCCTATCACACCATTACAGCTATGGATCGATAGGGAATCCCCATGACTGCCGAAGTTCCATCGCATTGTGATGTTCCGAGTGCCAGATGCACAATTCTTGGAATAGAATTGTGCGACGGCCAACTGCAGGAATACAAGCATTAGTATTGCACACGTAGGCAGGTAGAGAGAACAGAGCTCAAGAGCTTCAGCCGATCTGAAAGTAAACATGGGATAAATACATCGGTATTGTGCTGGTTACCGATAGTCTCGGAGTTTACCTAGAGCATTTGTAAACTCAAAGGTACCCGTTAACGGGGAGGTGTGCTTCCTTCTATGCCAGAACTGTCCGCCAGAAGCCCTCTGTATTAGATGCGGCCTCTCATGGATAGCTATTGCTACTACCTAGATCATCACATCGACGGGGGAACACTTCGCAAGGGTCGGGTTCGCACCGTTGCGCCAGTTTGGCTGCCAGTGTGGGCGTTGCAGCAGATGTGCTTTTGTCTTTGACCTGGTCCTGGACCCGTTTCTGTGCGGGTTTGGGCTGACTCAAAAGTTATCTAGCATAGCGGAGACTGGACAAATGGCGTTCCAAGATATGACAGCATATACAAAACCATCGACCTGAACTAGCTCAGTACCAAGATTACCCTACGGTTAGCTGACTGCATGCGTAGATGTTCACGAAGCAGCTGCCTTGCTTCTTCCACAGTCTGCAGATCTCCTTGCTCTAGATCCGTTGCGTATGTTAGCTACGTAGGTTCAGCTTTTCTCGAAGTATTAATGTTCGATTGCAAACATGTCATTCAGCTGTGGAAGATGTGTCTTAAGGCAAGTAATTAGGAGAGTGGTGCTTCGTTTTCTTTCTGGGGCTATGAAGCAGACTGTGCGCACCAGGTATCGGCATTGAGCAGAGCTGACACCACCATACCAAAAGCGTGAGGTGTATCGCCACAGGGGTACCTGACCTAGTGGAAGAAGTATGAGTATCATAGTATATCCCGTCGTAGGCAAGATTTGCTACGGTCAGGGATGACTGGACAAAACCACTTTGGTGTAAAACTTGGCAACGGCCTCGCACATGCCCAGGAGCAGTTCTGAGGACGAACCCCGTCTGCCTTTGAGAATGGTTCCTCCAAGGCATTTGCTTTCGTGAGTTTTACGAGGCTATAGCTACACTGTTCCAGTACCAGAACTCCGGTACCAGAACCTCAACAGAGCTTGATTCCATCACATGCGGATAACCCGCAGCACCACGTCGTTCGAAATTCGTTAATACGTTTCCCCAGGATCAGGAAAATCTGGCAGTTACGAAACTGTGAATCTATACGATCATAGGCCGGAACATGTCCACGCATTCCCAACTATCTCACCACTCCACTATCTCACCACTCCACTTTCCCATCTTCCGAGGGAACTTTACCCTTTACCTCGCGATCCTCTGTTTGCGGGTTTATTTGATTGGATGGGAGCCAGCGTAAACATCATTGGCAGGGTGATACGTCAAAGCCTTACGTATCTCGAGGAGATTATGCAAGGAAAGTTCACCTCAAAGCTTCAGCGACCAAACTTACAGCTGCAGAATGTTGAACTTTTGATCACTCATGGCTGCAATCCTGTGCTTTCTTGTTTTATCTCATGATGAAACCTGAATTCCTGCACCTATTAACACGCGAATGCAAGCTGCTGGAACCCTCCAAAGGAGTAGTTTACTGGCAAATATGTACGTGTTGAAGGTAAGTACTCGGCGGAAAGTACATCTGCATTGTGATGTTGGCATAGAACGCATATGTTTGTGCCGGCGAGCGGCGCACTGGCATGATGTACTAGCAAACGATATGCAGTGGCATTGCGCATGCAAAGTGGGTCAGCAGTTTGTACGCACGAATGGAGCGAGATTCCTTTTGTTGCCAAGTTGACTCAAGGGTCATGACTTTTTGCGTGTTTCATGATCACCTATTATCTTCTAGGGCATTATCGTTCAGCTGAAGCTTGACTGGGGAAGGACTGAAGGGGGATAAACAGGCGCAAACATCAAGGTGAATTTTTGCCATCTGTTGGATCTAGATCTGTTTCCGCCCGGGCCCCGTACTCATCATGGGGAGGGACAAGGAGAACCAGGTAATCTAACATACAATATTTACTACTCTAGCATCTGGCATTTGTGTTGAATGTTCACTAGCTACTATACGTACGTAACGTACCCACATATCTACTCCTTCTCACCAGCATCTTGTTCCCACACTCATAGGCTTTATGCCTCGAAGTGATTATATTCACCCTATGACTATATTTCTGGCCATCTGACTCCAGGATGTGAGTCCCATATCATTGGAACATAGGCCTGTAACTTCGGTTCTGGCCATGTGGTGCTACCATCGCAGGCAGAAGTAGGAGGTATTGTAGTACCTCAAGTAATATAACAGCCATTCATTGCATAGAGGTTCGGTGCCGAGACTATGTTACATCCTGCATCCATTCAATCCTGCATCAATTCAATACAGCATTCATCTTCTGACATCTAGTAAGGTGGGTACCTACATATTGCCTCTACACCTGGTACGACAGAAAGGTTTGGAGCTTGAGCTCTATTTGTGGTATCTAGAGAATCAAAATTCTAAACCTTAGTGAGGAGACTCCACTGGGTATTTTTTTTTGGTACATCATTACTTGCATTGAAGCAGCTAGCTTATGGCGAGGGTTCCACTAGTTCCATTGCTGAAATTCCCCTTCTCGGGCGGTACCGCTCAGTTCTTGACTCGGCCTTCTCCTCTATGTCTACTAATGCTTTCTGATGCCACCATGCTCTCGCCATAACCACTTAAGCTTCCTTGCCCGGAGTATATATGAATATGTGTAGCGCGCGAGACTATGTGTAGCACCTCTGTAGATCCCGGCCGCCGATGAGTGTCGATCGTCCTGCCATGAGCTTCCTCTGGAGCATGAGACCAGCTTCCTTGACCCACGTACCTTTCGGTAACCAAGACATATCCTTTAAATTTAGCATCAGATGTATAATTTCCCTGTCCATTCAATTTACAGGGCGCTCACAGCTCCGGCTGGGGTGCATTACACACTGTTACCTCTACCTACGAGCTTTGTGCACAGTACGACGCCAAATTCGAGAACGTTCTGGTATGCGGGCATGGAGAGGGTTTGCACTAATTACCATGTTTGGGGTGGGTTGATAGAGGTGTGTGTTTGTGTTGGGAGTGCTAAGGAGAAAATAAATATAACGCCTGCAGGTTCCTACCCTCATCTCCTTAGCAGAAAGCCAATTTTCATCCTCGGCCCAACATAGTCCGATAAACTTACCATGTGCATGCGGTATATCCCTAGTTTGGTTGTCCGCGTCCTCAGCGGTCGACCCGACTACGGGCGGAAAGGCTGTCATGGTACACCAGATCTCTGACCTGTCGTGCATGAAACAAGCTATCGACGTTGGTGGTGTGTTGTGGGTTCACCAATGCAAGCTCTTCGAACGGAATTCGAAACCTGTTTGTCGTACCAACCAGACCACTGCCCCTGAACCCCATAAGTTGTACTAGATCTACCCACTTATGCTACTGGCAGTGCCTGAGAGCTGATCGAGCTCCTTCCCATAGCTCTCCCCCTTTCAGTAATTTGTATAAGAGCATTTCTACATATCTATCCTTAAATCATTTTGCTATTGCACCACCCCCTCAAACAATCAGGCCCTCAGCCTTATGAGGAGGTCAATGAGTGCTAGACGTGGCCACCACTAAGCGAGGCTGCCAGCAGTTCCACCCCACCAAAACGCCGAGCACCAGAGAAGGATGGTATTGCAATGTGGGTTTGTTGAGCTGCATTGAGCTGCAAGGCCGCGGGTAGATCATGTTCCAATCACTAGTGTTCGTATATAGGTATAAAGAGGAGGCGAGGTTCCCTAGGGCTCGCAAAACAATCCTGGCGAAGAAAACAGCATTGGATACTACGACGACGGCGCTTCAGGCAATTCAGTCCTCGACATCTTGCGTACTTAACATCGACTGCGTCCTTGACATCGATTGCATTCTCGACATCGATTGCATTCTCGACATCGATTGCGTCCTCAACGTCGGTTCATCTTCGCCTTCGACCTCAACCCCCCCTCCAGTATTAATATTGCGCCTGGTGCTGGTGTGAATGCTTCCTTTCCTCTTGTTAGATTATCAGTTGTCTGTTCTGCTTCGTTGCTAATATAAATTTGTTTGACTTAGCACCCTTGCAGTTTCTAACAAAACTACCTCCTAGCAACAACAAAATGGCTGGTTCACCTACGAACTTTGGCTTTGGCCTGGCCGAGGAAGGGCTGCTCCAGGAGCTTCTGGCCTTGAACGGAGCTGAAGCCTCAGCGACTCGGCCAGGAAGCAGCAGCCTCGGCCACCAACCCTCCGGTCCCCTCCTACCGCCTGTCCATGATGAGTCCCAGTTGTTCCCCAGGAGTGGTGCAAGCCCGCTAGAGACTCTGAGCCCCTCCACCGACATCCTCTACCGCCCATTCCTTGCACATCTTTTGCAAGCTCATGGTGGCCCCAGCCAAATAGTACCCTCACAGTACTTCGACTCATCCATTGCCGAGTTCTGCAGCGCGAATGTAGAGTCGATAAAGGGTGTACTAGAAAAGGAGGTGGATTCCGAGGCTGAGGATGAAGTAGAGGAGGAGGGATTAGTCAACGCGGACCAGCAGCAGGCCAGCTATCTTGGTGGCGTAAGTAAACACATGCTCACAAACTTGTCGTCGATCATGAACAAGGGAAAAGCTGACCAGGTGATATAGAGACTGCTTGACCTCTACGACCATACGCTTCAGGTAGGGGTCAAGTACCAATTTGTACCACCAGCAGGGAAGTGCAGCAGCTGCCGCCGTAACTCAGCACGGGCCTCCATAGACTCAGGTGTTGGAACCCAAGGGCAAACCCCATTGGCCCTTGAAAATGGGTCACCAAATCCTCCGGCCATTGAATGGTCAGCAGAGACATACTACTCCTATCCTGTCCCAGGGTCAGAGGCGGTGGACATCCCACAGCATGTCCTTAGGCTTAGCAGTCACCCTTGTTTTGAGCATCCAATTGCGGGTTGCCACAACTGGAGATACCACTCCCTAGCGGACTGCCGGGGAAGTTTGGTGACATTAACTGGGTGGATCCCACCCACGTCTTGTAAGGTGTACCGCGAAACGCTCGCGGAAGAGCTCTATGTGGCCATGCTGTTATGTGAAGAAGGTGAGGTCCTAGATGCTGACGATACGAGGGTCTTCAACTCGTGGAAAGACCAAAGAAGGACAGGGCCAGAGGCATATCGCAAAGTCGCATGGCGAGTGGTCGCCAAAATCCACAAGTTTCATATGTTTGCTGAGGAAGTGATGGGCATGAAGTTTGCTGCGAGAGTAGACGCTGTCAAGGAGCTATGCAGGCTTGCGAAAGGAACCTGCAATTATATGTCAAAGGATGGGCAAATGAAAAATATCATCAGGGAGCCGGTGGCCAAGATCAAGGTATGTGTATGAATGCGATTATCACTTTCTGTTGCTATCTCGGGTGCTCATTTTAATCCCTATCGTCTCGCTGCGGGACGGCTTACTTTTCACACTTTTACTATCTAGAATCTGCTGACGAAGTTGCGACAAACAGACTTTCACATACAACCAAGCCTCCAATAAACGCAAGAAGGAGCGGGAAAGCGACCATGTCAACTTATTCGAGGACAAGCATGGACAAAAACCGCCCTGGAAAGCTGCAAAGAAGAAGGAGGCATCTACGAAAGCGCGAGCGCGAAAGGGTGCCCGCTCAACTCCAGAAGTGATCGGCCCACCAGCCCCGGAGCACGCCGCAGAGGAAGCTGGGAATGTAGAGGAGGAACTGGCTCAGGATGAGGGCTCTGCAAAGGACCCTCAAAATGCCACTCCAAGGACTGCTAATGCAAAGAGGAAGCGAGCAACGAAGGCCGAGCAGAGTTCTAATGACGGTCCAGGGCCCAAGTCGAGAACAAACCCCGCTGCAAGGACAGTCAATCAGCGAAAGTTGGCCCCTGCGCCGGCCCTCGCACCAGCCCCAGCGCCGTGGGTTCCCGGAATGCAGCTTGCCCCTACTGCTCTTAGCCAGGGTGGAGGGCTGGTGAACAATACCGCTCAGCGACAGATCGCCAAGCCTTCGCCGCGCTTCTACCAGCAATCCAATGGTCTGACTGGCCTTCCACCTCTTCCACTGCCCAGCTATAGCTTCCAGACGCCCTCTTTCAACCAGGACCCAATCGGACCTGGCCCTGGGTATGTGTCGAGTAGCCATGCCCAGCAGCAGGCAGCCAAAGAGGTGCAGGATCCGCACCTCTTCCAAGCCCCTAGAACTTCTTCCTGTGACGAGCAGCAACTTTCCTTCGCCCAGGCGTCGACGCCGACTTCTTCAACCCACTTCCCTGCTCAACACTTTCCTCCAAATAAGACCGGGGCACCATATGAACAGCCCCAGTTCACTAACCCTTTTCCGCAAGCTCAGCAGCAGTCTTATGCTGGCATAAGCGCAAACAACATATCGACACGCAACAGCCACTACATTGTAGTTCCCCAATACCGCAATCATGATTCCCCTCCTGTCCAATCGGGCATGGCACTGAGTCATGAGTCGCAAATGATCCGTAGTGCTGATCCCGGCTTTTCTCAGTTTACAGCAATGCCTGACTTTGGGATTGACAATAGTTTCAATGAGGGTATCATGACTGACGAGGAATTTCTGGAGAGCTTCAGCATGTTCAATCCGGATATGTAAGGGAGGCAATGCAGTGCGGCGATGAAGGGGGTTTTGAAAATGGGCTTCGGCAGCTGTAGGTTTCTTTTTTAGTTTCTTTCTTTTATCTCATTCACTCAACCGGTGTTTTTGGTTGGTCTTCTCCGTTTTGTCTTGCAGGTGGATTTCTATTTTTCTCCCTGGAAAATATTGTTGGTGGTATTCTGTGATTTGGTTTTCACTCTTCCTTTCATTTCGCTCTCCCGATGAGTAGGATACTTGGGACTAGAGAGATTGACTATGTTTACCTTCGATTCGATGGATTTTGATGATGAGTTGCAATTTGATTGGGATTTGGTTCAACAAGGATTTAATTTTGATTAGGCAGGAGAGCAGGGATTTACATTGGAGATTCTGTTCGGGATCTCTAGGTTTTCTTTGGAAAGGACTAGTTTTGATAGGAATATTGTATGATGGATATTGACTCTTGATTTGCATTGAAACTTTGACATTGTGCCAACAAATCATGATGCTCACGCTAGGCAGGTGTTTATGCTCGACAAAATACAGATACTAAGATTACTACTAGATCGCAAGTACAAGTATAGCGAATAGCACTGGATACGAGTGCAACATTTGTAATGATTTTCGGCGACAGTTCAGTGGAAGTATAGATATAGTTGCATGCTATGATATAGCAGGACTACATACGTTATCCCGCATAGTCAAGAGCAAGCATCAGATTATATGACAAATACAACAAACACGTCAATGGCGCGAGTACGAAAATGGCGCGAGCACGAAGATGTCGCGGAGGAAGATATGGTCTACTCATGATGTGTGAAGGCAAAGCAAGTTTTAAATGATCATGTTAAGTGAGCAGGAATGTATGCGTTGGCCACTATAGTCGTCAGGGGTGGAGTGAGCAAAGCCAGTTAGATAGCTAAGTCCTTATAGGATGAAATTTTTCAAGTGTCATTCAAACTAGGTTATACAATGCATAGCCGTGGCCACTGCTTTGAGGCACGGATGCGATACTTACCCTTGTTCTCTTATCATTTTTGCTTTTTGTTATTAGTACTAGTGGTCTGATTTAAGCTGATGTGATGGTGTTACCCTCAACTCGATAGCACTGATTAGATAAGTAGATGGCCGTCTAGGTGTGACGATGTGCGTTCCTAGTCTACGAGAGGCGATGCCTAAGTTTTGCAGAGTAAAAAGAGACAAAAGACTCAAATAATAAGGACTAAGCTGATAAGGAGCAATGTTGACAATGTTGACAAATTGCCTCCTGTGACCGAGGAAGCGATCTAGGTATGGTTGCACAACCCCTCGAAACAGCTACCCTATAATTTCCGAGCCCTGCTGTCCCAACCAGGGCCTCTTCAATCTCACCACCTGACCCTCTTATCTCACTGTTCCTTGTTCGCCCTCCCAGCTCCGTCCAGGTGTGTATTTTCAGGGTACTGAAGAAGGCGCTGGTGTCATCGCCTCTACAGCAACCTAAAGAGAGGAAATTCAACATCTATTGGGGTGCCTCCAGGGTCGCACAAAGGTCTAGGATAGACAGCGGAAGACGATCACCATTCCTCCTATAGGCCAACAGACCCTCATACGCAATATATATACTGTATACCATTGGAAGCTGTTGGCGAGACACAAGACGCTCAAATAGTGGGTGACAGCCATTCTGTATAGACTTATAGTATCACCATCCACACAGACCACCAGGCCCTGACACATGTTCTGCAGCGGGCACTCACGTGGCAGCTTCAATTTGCTTGCCCACTTTTACGGTGGTCAATATAAAGCTCAATATGACAACCTCCTCGCGGATATTGAAGTCAACAATGTTGTTCAAGAACAGAACATTGTCCCCGAACTGCTACTTCTTCCTAAAGTTCGACTTCTCAAATCCATCAGTTTTGGCAGGGTCAACTCTGAAATTAGGATTACGATTCGTAAAATGTCTTCCTAGGCTTGAGCACTGGCGACAGACAGCACCTGATTCATCCAGCGGACTGCCTAGAGAGCTTGGAGACGTATGTTAGGTTCGTAACGACACTGTACTTGATGGCACCCCTAAAAGAGGCGGGGAAAAAGGGAGCCTTTGTCACGAAATGGCTTACATCATGATTCATGAGTATGATTCCTTCAGCGACGTTAATACGCAAACGAGCTGGAATTGCTGGAATGCAACATACCCAGTCAGCTGTGAAGAGTTTCTACGGTACGCTCGTATGGATGTATCCCCAACAATTCGTCAATAAGAGTTTCAATACCGGTATCAACCCAATTGTTCTCATGGGCTCTTCAAGAGGATTTAACATTGGCACTGACACCTCCTTCGAGAAAAATGTTGCACCTATGTGTAACTTCACCGATATCGAAGTGAGGGCTGCATTAGAGCTGTGCAGTGTGGAGGAATGACAAGAGTGCCGAGGCAAATGACAAGTACGAGGAATTGGTGTCTCAAGCAAATAGTTACCGTTTTTCTCCAGAAGGAGTTATAGCGGTCTTTCACCCACGATATGCATTAATATTTTTGGTATGTTCCAACGTCGTTCGCCTGATACTCTTGCAAAACGTTGTACTGATTGCGAGCCACAGACATTACTAAGGCATCAGATATAACTTACATTACCCTTCCCTAACTCGGAACCGAATAAGGTTTTCCTTGATGTATGTACCGCTTCGAGATGCTTTGGAAAAAGCAGAACAATATCAACTCTCCGTTGTCCCAATGTCAGGCATAATTTTGCTCTTCCAGAGTTGGGTATTAAAGAAAGTATATTTCTTTACTGCTTTGTGCTGCTAACTCCCTCTTAAGGGTGATAGTGTCAAGAAACAAGAAACTTGGTATCGTATTTGATATACTAGGGGTGTTTTGCCTTTGGTCCCGAGTAACCTTCGAGTCCCAAACCAGGTAGCTGTTCCTCGATTAGCGAAGTGATTTCTTAACGCTACAGGCTTCCTACAAGTGACCTTTAAACTGCGATAGTCAATTTATTCGCAAAGGGGAGGTCATTCGCTTCTTGCGACTGTATCAACGTATTATGGCTCTAAGTTGGAGGAATTTTTAAAACACGGAGAGCATCATGGCAATGGCCTCCTGAAAACTCGTTGTTGCAACTAAGCCCCGAATGTTCATCAAGGTGAGACCCTCTGTTCTCCAGCACACAACTAATCCGAGTCACCAGGGACAAAGAAAAAGCTAGGGAAAGTAGATCTTGTTAACGAGCACAAACAACACATCACGGTGCCTTCAAGCCAACTCTGAGTGGTGTGTAGGATGGTGAGGGCTCCCCGCAGCGTCTGCTGTTGAAATGTTGGAATCCGAAGAAATTCGGAAGATGAATACCCGTAAAGGGAAGGTAGGGAAGGTGAAGGGGCATTTGGCGGTGATAATCGGCAATCGCTAAATTCTAACTAGGAAATATCCGAAGACGAGGAGTTGGGACAAGCTATCTTGGTCTATAGATGGATATACTGTGATGTGCAAGAAAGACTTTGGGATATAGGATGTAATGGGAGAAGGTTTGGTTCGAGTATGGTGGATGAAGAGTATGGTTCAGCTTATAGGCAGTACCCTGCTCGCAGTTGTTAAGGTTTGGAATATCTGGAGAGGGAAGATCTAGATGTCTTCTAGACGATGCTACAGTTCACTGGCAAAATATGTCATACCGTACATAAAGATGCAATGTATGTCTTACTCCTAAACACATATAAAAGTCTCAAATATGCAGCGTTTAGGCCTCTTTATGCATTTGGGGTATGATATTTTTTGCCACCTAGCTGTAAGTACGCCAACACCTACCATGCATACACCTCCTTACAACCAACTGCTCACAACCCAGCCATCCATCTTCACTTTTTTCTCTTTTTCCTTTTTCTTTTTTTGGACTCACTTATCTTTGCATGTCTCTGAACTGACGAATATCGTTACTCGGGACACGCATACGATGGGATGTTGATATACATTTCGCTCTGACCTGGCATTTATATGTAACAATGGTGAGAATATTCGCACTCTCACGGAGAGATCAAGTTGTTACACATCTGAGAAGACAGAAGTATATTCAGTTCGATAATGAAATCTCTAACTACATGACCACGGCCTTCCTATATATATACCTCTCTCGCATACAGCTCATCAACTCGAATTGATCAGGCAATTCATCGCGCCATTCGACCAACATGCTTGCTCAAATCAAATAACCCCATGCGGCCCCTCCGGATTATTTGCAGATCCGGATATCGCTTCCCTAGTTGCCCGGATATCGCATTCCTAGGTTGCAGAATTGCCGTCTTCCAACATTATACCCCCCGGGGGGTATCTGTATCTGGTCATGTACGTAAATACGGGGCAGGGAGCGGCCCGGTGGTTGGACAATCCCGTCAGGCTTAACCTGAGGGGATGCGCTGCCTCGCCATAAGCGAGAAGCTTCAATGCGAGTACTGATTTACCAAAAAAAAACATTATATCACTTGTCAACTCTCAGAGTTATTTGTCTCAATTGGTTTGTGGGGTAAGATTGCTGGGCTGCTTAAGCTTGGCCTTGGTCAGGGTTTTTGTTTGTGTTTTTTTGCTGTTAAACGCTTTTTTGTTTGGCATGATTTCTGATACTTTTTTCTATTATTGAGATTGCGCTGGGGAATGGATGGTGTATGGGGTTGTTTTTGTGATTGGATTATAGACATTCTAGGTTGCTACTTAAATTTGTTCTTAGTATACATGAGAAAGACTTGAAGCGAGGTTAAGTAGGTTTTTTTTTTTTTTTTTTTTTTAAATTCAATACTCGCATATAGAAATTTCCATGGCAAGGAGGTTAAGTAGGTTGTTGCGATGACCAGAATTAACGTATTTAAATTAGTTAATGTTGAAAACCGCGGGGTACAATAGCTCTCAGTGGGTAAATCGTTGCCAATAGAAGGATACTTCAAGTCTCACTCCAGTCTCAGTGATTCTAGATTGGGGCACAATCTTCAGGATACATTTAATTTCTTTCCAAGCATCCTCAGAGAATCAAACTTTCTACTGTTGCACTTTCAAGATCACATACACCCCCCCTGCAGGAGTGAAACTTCTCAAGACCATAGCCGTGCCTTTTGTATCCACATGCTGACAAAATACAGCAAACTCTTCTCGACGGTTTGAAAGCAATGGTAGCTATCTCACGTGACAGGGTCATGCCTAAAATGTGGATGTAAGGCACTGGGAAAGGTCCCGCCATTTGTATTAGCCGACGTATTCTTGGTCCATCATGTATTTAAGCGCCTACAATAAACACCAGTTCGCCGTGGCAACGATTGATCGAGCAACTTATTTTCGCAACTGACCCACCTGCGAAAATCTATCTTTTTCTTTCTTAAATTATCCCATTTAAATATTTGAATAAACAATAGGTTTCCAAAACATTCTATGTTTTCTTTCTCAACTTCCTACCACCTACCTTCACACTGGCAGACAATAACCTCAATGCTGCTGGACCATTTACGACACCAGACACTTCTGAAGGGGCACTCCGTGCACTGGGGCTCAATAATGCAGATGAAGTGTTGACGTTCATCACGTCACTTCAAGGACAATTAGCACAAGCCAATAACCCCCACCAGTTGAACAACAACCGAACTTAGTTGGTCCAGCTCCGATAATAACTCAACTAGCCCAACCAGCAAGTGATCGAATGGAAGACATCCAACCAACACAAGCAGTTGTCCTTTGATTTGTCCGAATGGCAGTACCAAAACATTTCAATAAGCAGACTCTCCCAGGGGAGGAAATGTGGATTCAGGACATTCAGGCATACGTTCAATCGGGAGTCATCCGTAGAGCATTCCACAATGAATCAGAGAAAAACGATCTCGCGACATCCATCGTACCCTCGCGGAGAGAAGCAAAACTTCATTGGAATATTGCTAAGCGGTACTCCCATATAGCAGCCGATATAGACCCTCGAAAGATCAGCACCTTAGAACAATTCCTCGAACATGTACGATGCACAAATACCAACTGGAATGAGCAGGACCAACTTCAACGAAAATCCATGAACTTCCGACAAAAACAATCGGTTACAGAATATGCTACTCAGTTATTGCTCCTTGCAGATCAGTTGAACCCTCGACCTTCCGAACATGAGATCCTTGAACGATTCAAGCATGGCCTACAAGAACGAATCGGATTAGTCGGATCGAATGTTGCTGAGGTTGGTGTTCCCCCAATCGGAGCTACGCTATCCGATGTATTCTCTATTGGGTCCGTTCGGTGCGGCCCCGAATGCCTGTAGGTCGGCTGATCATCTCAGTCGACTATGCAACTGGGTGGCATATTGCAAAGGCAATACCAATTGGTGACCAGGTTACCATTGAAGAGTTCATACATGATGAGATATTTTTGCCATATGGAGCACCAAAGGAACTTCTTAGTAATATAGGAAAAAACTTATTGGCAGCAATAGTTGAACACTACCTCGGAACTGGACATCGAATAACAACACCATACTACCCTCGAACAAATGGCAAAGTAGAGCGATTTAATGCATTACTCGTATTGATCCTCACCAAGTACTTGCTCAACCAACCAACAAAGCTTCGGGATTTGTATCTTTTCAGGCACTCTTTGCATGCCGTATTTGGACACATAGCACAAGCAAGGACAGCCCGTTTTATTTGCTTTATGGACGCAAGATAGAGGTTTCACGAGCTACATATTGCAATGCAGTCTATGAGCTTTCAAGGAAATCGCATGTATTTCACACGGAACCTTAGGTGGAGGAAAGTCACATATGCTGGTGGCGTTAGCCTGCCTTCTCATAAATTTTTTTTTTTTTTTATAAACTCAGTACTCGTATGCACAGCCTTCTCATAAAGGAGGGTAGGAAGGTGGTCTATTTCCTACACTGTAGGTCTCTATTACGCAATATCTGTTCGTATTTACGATTAGCATTGCGCCTAAAGTTTCATGGACCGGGCAAGAAGCAAAGCGGGGTTTCTAGACCGATGCACCACCATTGGAGAACTGGCCCAATTTTGCGCAGCGGCAGCTTCTCAATTTTACAGTATTGTTAATCAAGCCAATGCACTTGATCCAGGGAAAGGGACTGTCGTCCGATTCAGCCTGGAGGTTAAGAGACAAGAACGGGCTTTACAAGATAATGTAACTTCTTACCATTTGAAACTCGTTAGCGCAACTGGGAATCACCAGCATAGACTGCAACGACCAATACCGTCAGACTGAGGAGAAACGGCTCCAATTGTATGCTGGACTCACAGACGTGTGTAAGCCAGCTTCTCAACACTTTGTTCTACCGACCCCATCCCTAGGAGCTTATATCTCAAGTTTCATGTTTTTTTCTTTTTGGTAAATCATTACTCGCATTGAAGAATCTCGCTTATGGCGAGGCAGCGCATCCCCCAGGTTAAGCCTGGCGGGATTGTCCAACATCTGGGCCGCTCCCTGCCCCGTATCTACGTACATGACCAGATACCTATGCTCCCCCACCTCGGAAAAGGAAATCTACCCAAAGAGATCACCTCCGCACTGCTCCTGCCAGCTTCTCACACCACTCTGGGTCATACCATATCTGCTCCCACTCCCTCCCCTTCCCATCTGCCACCCCGGGGCAACTCAGCAAGTGTGCCGCGTTCTGTGCTATCCCCTCACACAACTCGCACCGGGGGTCATCCGCAGTTTCATGTTAACATGGTTGTTTGCGCTTCTAGGTAGAGACCTAGTACTCAGCAAAGCCCAGAAATTGGTACTTGAAGACCTTCTGGAAAGCTGCTGATTGTACTCGATAAACTTATACGATACGACTCAATCGCGATACATTTGCGGGCACAACATAAGGGTCGTATGACGAGCCACAATAAATCTAATCGATAATATAGCATTCGATAACCTGAGGCAAAAGCTGTTGGCTTCACCCGTGACTACCGCGATGACGGTCGGTATAGAGAAATTCCCTCGGCTTCAGAGCGAAAAGATAATGGCCTGAGATTCCTCACACCTCGGGAGGTGCGTATCTAAAGTTACGGATTAATCCTAGTTGATATCTATACTTTACCACCAATGAACGTTACCTCTATTATGTAGCGGTATAACATCGCAAGAAAAAGATATAATAGTATCAACTGTGTATAATCCCAAAAAGGTTTTGCTTCTGTGACATGATCTCAGCAATATACACTGCATAAACATCAAACAAAAAGCGTTGTAAGAACGGGGTGTTTGTTGGCAGGCGGCTTCTCCTTGCCTACTACCGAAAATCCATCATCAACTCTCTATGTTGTTCGGGGTTGAGGAGCAATTATGCTCACATACTTCTTCGCTGCATCTGCATATGAACTTCCCGCCAGGCGGCTGTTGCAACAAGACTTTCTGCCAGCTGAGCCTTCAGCCGCAGCCCCGCAAGGACTCCGCATTCTCCCTGTAAACCCCTCCATCGAAGTGTTATTAACGACAAATAAATTCTGTATCCAGCAGTAAATACAAAAGACGCATTCAAGGTATGGTTCATAATTGGTATGTAAATAATTATAAACATTTACCTTAACATTGAATTCTTAGTATTCTCGTCATGGAGCCAGCTGGCCTTGCCATCGGAGTTGTTGGCCTTACGGGACAATTAGCAAAGGTGGCTATGGACTGCTACAAGATTTTTGATGAGATGAATGATGTTGGATCCACCTACGATGAGGTCCTATATGGGCTACACACACAGGGAGTTCTTCTCAAGGGATGGGGGGAAGACTGGGGATTTTGGGGTGACACCAATCATCAGCGACTTGATCCGGGAGATTGGCGATACAGATATGCAACTGCAAGTTTGGCAAGAATTGTTGCAGTATTTGCCAGTGTTGATGAGCTGAAAGCAAAATATGGAAATATGGTAAGGAAGGAGTCAAAGCTGGAGGGGGAAGTTGAAGGGGAAAAACAGAAGGCACGATTGCGGGATCGATTGTCGGTATCACTTTCAGCTAGGATCCGGTCAATGTCCCTGGGTCCAAGCACAAATAAGGCTCAAACATCAATCTCTGGTGCGACGAGTGATGACCTGCACCTTTTAGAAAATCCTCGAGTGCTCAAAAATAAACAGATTCTTCCTGGACTTGAGGACGAAATCACATCCATAGCCCAAGCAATAGACCGAGTACAAAAATCCTTACCTCTTTATCTCAAACTCCGCTGGGTTGTTTTAGATAAGCCCAAGCTAGGGGCCTTGCTGGCAAAACTAACAGGACTCAATAATGGGCTTTTTCAGGTGCTTCCGAAATCGGAAAGCACTGTAGCGCCTCCGGCTAATCCCACACAAGCTTCACCGCCTCCAGCTATTCCCCCAAAAAATTCACCGTTGAAACTCCTGTTCGATATACCATTATTTCTGAATGTTCGAAAGAATTGTGAATTTATTGGGAGGGAATACCTTCTCAAGCGCTTGAAGCGAGAGATAAACGAAGGCAAACATATGCTCAATATCGTTGTCCTTTATGGTCTCGGAGGTATGGAAAAAACACAGCTTGCATTGGAGTACGTCTATCAGTATTGTGATGACTACTCCTCGGTTTTCTGGATCAATGCAGCCAGCGTTCAGACGACAATACTCGGATTCACGCAGATATTGCAGCAAATTATTGAGCATCATCTACAGCTCTCGGAGGACATTGCAAAGATAGCTCGGCTGTTGGGCATGGCTGGAAAACTAGATTCCACTGGATGCTTCACGGTCACATCAGAGTCAGAAGCACAGCATGTTGTGCATACAGTTAAGCGATGGTTTTCCATGCCCCAAAATACAAATTGGCTCCTTGTATTTGACAATCTTGATGACCTCGATTTGGTTGATATTGAGGAATATCTTCCATTATGCAATCACGGGATGGTGATCATCACAAGTAGGCGGTGTGATATTATACAGCATGGTCGAAGGGGGTTCGAAGTGGAGCAAATGCACCCTACGGAGGCAATACAGTTGCTCCTTATTGCATATTCAATTCGTAAGTACGAGGATTTATTACCTACTGGTAAGTAATATACATAGTGCTTTATCCTATTTATCTTTGGCATGATAAAAACTGATGGTGCACACTTAGAGCAAGCAACTGCCAATACTATAGCACAGGAGTTAGGATACCTTCCACTTGCTTTGAGTCAGGCTGCGGCATATTCATATATCCCAGTACTCATTGAGCCGATATTTAAAAGAATACCAAGCCAATGCAAGTCATCTGCTGAATCAAGAGAAAATGAGATCCCATGATAGATCAGTGTTTGCTACATGGGAGATATCATTTAAGGCAATTCAGGAAAAAAAACCAAAGGCGGCGGAGCTACTATTGGTATGTGGGTTCTTTGACCATGAGGATATCCCGGAAATGCTACTACGGCGTGGTCTGAAGTTGGAAGCAGACGGTATGAATGTTTCTTTTTTTTTAACCTGTGCTCCTATTTCGGTTATCTAGCATATGAGAGGGACTGTACTAATTAGGTCTGCATCACACATTTGATTATAGTTTTGAAGCCCTTGCTAATGTTAATGGCTTGATATAGATGAAGACTCGATTACGACCTTGTTTTCATACTCCCTCGTGAAGCGAGGTAGCAGAGACGATACTTTCAGTATCCACCCTTTAGTGCACTCTTGGGCTAGACTTCGGCTCAAGCCTAAACCTCAAAAGGAGATCGATATAGCAACTGAAGCTTTTAGAATCATTGCATCAATAGTCGGCGGTTTTGCTGAATGGTGCACGGAGGACTGGATATTTGAGCAGCAGGTCATGCCACATATCGACGCAGTGACAAGATATATGCCGCAATATTTAGCAGAGAGTAATATTGAAATACAAGATGGAGCAAATGGCTTAGGTGCGTTCTACTTTAAACATGGATGGTATGATAAGGCAATGGAATAGTATATGCGAGTATTGGATAGGAGAGAGGAAGAGTTGGGTGTAGGCCACCCAGACACTCTCGCCACAGCCCATGAGATCGCATCAGTCTTTTTGGAACAAGGACAGTATGACAAAGCGCTAGAGTAGTATGGGCGGGTATTAGCCGGGGAGGAGAAGGCATTAGGGGTAGACCACCCGGACACTCTTACCACAGTCCATTCGATAGCATTTGTATTCTCGGAATAAGGACAGTACGACAAAGCGCTAGAGTGGTATAGGCAGGTATTAGCTGGTTCTGAGAAGGCATTAGGGGTAGACCACCCAAGCACTCTGACTATAGTCCATTCGATGGTATCAGTATTCTCGGAACAAGGACAGTACGACAAAGCACTAGAGTGGTATGGGCGGGTATTAACTGGGAAAGAGAAAGTATTAGGGGTAGACCACCGAAGCACTCTTGCCATAGTCCATCAGATGGCATTAGTATTCTCGGAACAAGGACAGTACGACAAAGCGCTAGAGTGGTATGGGCAGGTATTAGCTGGTTCTGAGAAGGCATTAGGGATAGACCACCCAGACACTCTTACCACAGTCCATCAGATGGCATCAGTATTCTCGGAACAAGGACAGTACGACAAAGCGCTAGAGTGGTATGGGCGGGTATTAGCTGGGAGGGAGAAGGCATTAGGGGTAGACCATCCAAGCACTCTTGCCACAGTCCATTCGATGGCATTTGTATTCTCGGAACAAGGACAGTACGACAAAGCGCTAGAGTGGTATGGGCGGGTATTGGCTGGGAGGTAGAAGGCATTAGGGGTAGACCACCCAAGCACTCTTACCACAGTCCATTCGATGGCATTAGTATTCTCGAAACAAGGACAGTACTGTATATTACGGGGAAGCGGATCACGATAGGGTAGCGGATCAAGTTCGGCTAAATACATGGAAGTAGAGAAATAGGAATCAAATTCAATTCCGGCGTGGCCTCAATGCTCGTGAGTTTAGAGGAGGCTTTGGTGATATCCCAAGGAGTCTAGAACCGGGTGTGGGGGTGAGGGGCATCGAGCTAGGGGTGCTTTGGCCATGAATAGTCCCTGGGGTCCGCACATGAATGATGCTGCCTTCAGAGTCACTATGGGTACTCTCAAATTCACTATCACTACCCCGAAAGCTTGGATCCGATGCAGATGGTGAGGAAGATGAGCTGACCGATATATGGATAGCAGTAGTTGAACGCCTAGGCCTGGTTGGGCGAGTGAATGAGACATGTTTCACCGAGCCTATGTGTCGTTTTCTTGGCGTCTTCAGTGTTGCTTGCTGAGCAGGCCTGCTGTTCCAAATGTAACTTCAATAAATCCGCACCAGTTATGGCTTTTGAGGTTGTAAGCCGTGTTCGCTTCCTTGCCTGCTTTGCTTCTTCCACTTTTGCAGCTAATACTACCTCAAGCTGCATTGCGCGGTTCTCTCCCAGAAATCCTGTTGTCAAGCCGCCTATAGCTGCATTTGCCAGCTTATCTACTAGAGCTTGTAGAATAGGGTCATCGATATTTTTGAGGTGCTCTCGTACCTGCTGGTGAAGATGGCGCACTCCTCAAGTATTGGCTGGAGTCGTTGGAATAGCGGGATTACTGGCAGGAATGATTGATGGCTTCGGATCGGCTGCTGCAGTACCTGTATATTTACCTAGAATCCTCCGTGGATTAAATGGGTGGATGCCCGTTGTCTCAAATGCTGATTTAATATTTTTGGATGTATATGCAGCCTTACGAGCTTCACGGAAGTGTCTAATGGACTTTAGTTAGTAACAAAGAACTTGAGAGATAAGCAACTTCTACTTACGGAAGGAAGTTCCTTTTAGTGATTGCTTCCCCAGTCAAACGTAGGTGATCCTCCACTCCGTCCATAATACTTTTGTAGCGGTCCAAATAATCCAACATCCAGTGGTTGTAGAATATGTGTAGTATGTGGGGGTAAACAAAATAGCTCAATGAGATTCTTACTACAATATCGTAGAAAATCTATACTAAAATGTGAGTTGTGGCCATCCACAACTAGTAATCGCTTCTCTCTAGAATGCTTCATTCTTATAGTTTATTAGTATATTTCGTTTCTAAATTTTAAGTAATGTATGGATCATGGATCATACCGCTTCCGTGTAATTGGATCAAATAGCAGACGTAAATATTCTAATCCTAGAACCTGATTGGTCCAGCCTTTAGACGAAACAGAGAAAACCGTATCTTTATCTTCTTCACTAACGTAGTTGTGCCATTGAGCCAACTGTGATTTTCCCTTATATATGATCATTGGTGGTTAACGTTCCATCTGCTACAATGGTTTCTATTGCTGTAACTAATTCCCGGTTGCCATCTTTCACCAAAGGGGGACTCTTCCTGCCTCGTACACAAATAACCTTCACTCGAGCTGACTTTCCCATTTGCAAGCCATATTGTATAGGTTGTATGGCTGGATATTATTCCGCTTAATTATTGGTCCCAGAATATCGAAGGACTGCTTGAGTACTTTAGGATCGGAAGCGACAATGCATTGCTTGTGGACTTGAGTACTGAATTTAGATGCAAGATGTGGGTGGCGATTGAGGAACCGAGTTATCCAATGCTTTCCTAACTTTGCTGTTCTATCTTCTAGCCCCTCACGCTCCCACAAAATCCTCAACGCAGTCTCCCGTACACTATCTACTCTCATTGGAAAACCACGACGATCCATATCCTCAATTTGCTTAACTACAGACCGCTCTTCTGCCTCTCCTAGTGTTTGTTCTAGCTCATATACCTTCCGCCTTGACTTGCGGCCTTTTAACTGGGCTTGCAATGTGGTATAGGGTAATTCTTGGCTCTCTGCAGCTTGGCGGATGCTAGGGTACTTTCGGTATTATATGCCTGAATTGCCTTTGCAATTGACCCTTCTTTCTCGAAGTCTTTAACTTGACGTGGTTTAACTCGCCCCATCGTAACTAGTGTTGTGCTTGTAGTTGATCGCAAGTTGATTGAAGCGTTGCTCGTTGTGTAGTGGGGTTCCAAAGGCGGGGCAACGCTAAAAAAGCATGTGAAACATGCTGATCCGGAACCCTGTCGTGATCCGCTTCCATTAGTTAGGGGTAGACCACCCAAGCACACAAAATACAATCCGTAGCCCTATCTACCTCCACGAAGGAGTTGGGCAAATCGAACAGGCTCAAGGCCTCCGGACACGCTTGTATGTGCCCAATATCCCTAATAACTAAAGCAATAAAGCACCTAGTTTGATACTTGGATGACTCTGGGGGCTTTATCCTGTCAAATAAAATAGGCGACATGGTCAAAAACAATACCTTTTGGTTGTCTCCGTCCATGCGGGCAAAACCAAACGGGCAATTGGAGAACACAGCTTAGTTGAACCACTTAGTTATTTCAGATTTTGTTTTGAAGGGGCGCTTGTTCTCTGTCATTTCACAAGTTATCAATCAGATTCCTATAGTCCTGGTCTTTTTTTCTTATATATCATTACTCGTTTTCAAAAGGTAGTGGGTATATTGGTTGGAACCGCATAATGTTGAAGTAGTTGGAGAATTCACTGTTGCTGCATGATTGTATTTCTACTAGTCAATGGACATACTAGAACCGCCATCACTCCGAGCTTGGATTTAATTTGAATCGTTTATTTGTATATAGCATAGGCGGCAAATTGACTTCTTCAACCTTTGAATCCACTAGACTACTGATGGCTTATCATATCCCTCACCAGCCATCCAAGGTGGACGTGACCTCTTAGAAAAGTGGACAACCTGTAATTATTTCTCAAAGCAATTTCTTCCTCTGATTGACAGTCACTTTTTAAGAACAAGTTTCTTTCTACAGGATATTCTCAAAACAAGAGTACAATCCGGTAACAGAATATGATCTGCCCACCCTCATATATCAGAATATTTAGGTAGAATATTTTTGGTATTGTATTGCCTCAGATTTTCCTACTTGTATACTGTAAAAAAAACATACGAACTCGTAAGCCCAGCAGTTTGGGATCTATCTCCTAAGATTCTATATATAAGTATGGACTTCTTGAGGAGATATTATCAAAATATTCTGTTGTTCTGTCATTCTAAAGATGCCCTATTCTCGCTTATACTTGAATGTGCAATCTCGGTTCAAGTTGACGCTAGAACTACTACTGGTAGGCATTGGACATGAGCAAGCTCTGAACTTTTCCAAGATAAATGTGCTTTGATTTCTGACAACTGGGTATTATATAGACAAGTGTACATCATACGTAGCGAGGGAAACATTTAATTAATCTCACATGGAGAAATTCCCACCCTAGCTCCGCGCCCCCTTCTCGGCCTTATCAAGTACCCTCCTCGCATACTACTACTAGCACCTTGTACCACTAAACCCTCCAAAAGACACACTATCACCTTCACACTCACACAAGGGACTTGCATAAAATGCTGAGGGCACATAAGAGATCGAGATCGCTGCTCTAGAACGAGGTATGTGAACTCGCAACCATTGGTGGGAGTGTTATGGAAATGAAAGACCTCTTACTTCTTCCACTTTCTTCCATCATGATCCAATTCCTGCACCATCACCAAGGTCACCTTATGATGCGTCCCCCATTCCCGAAATAATCAGTGGGGTGGAACGTTCGCCCTTCCCCAATTGCAACCGAGTTAACATAGTGTATCAGTGTTGGTCGGAGCAAGATAACATTATAGACTTCGGCTTGTGGCACCATCAGGAGGATTTAACATCGCTAGCGGAGTAGTCACTGATACTGACCTGCACCACGCTAATTCATGAATATCCCGATGCCGTGGCGTATTCATTAATGAGGATGGCCTTCAAAACAATGGTATGAAGATGGCAGGAATTTGTAGCTGTCGGAGTTTTGTCCCAGGATATTGGAAGTGGACCTAACGAAATTCCCCGGTTAGGGAGTCGGACCATCTCCATATCGGTGGGTTTAGTCGCCGCTTAACTAGACACTGCCCTATTAGTGACACTCGAGAGTGATATACCAGGTGCTAATTTCCGCTTATATCGAGCGCTACACAGATTGTAGTATTGAGGAATGTCGATAATAACTGTGAGTGTAGTATAGGACTCGTAGCTCGGCTGCTATCTGGGCGTCTGCTGCTCAGTGTGGATGGTTCACCCCTTTTGACGTTTCCCGTTGTGCGCATCTGAGTCCAGAGGATCTCCAAATCGTTCGGAATAATGTCCTTCGTGATGCTGTTATTGATCGTATGGCCTGGCCTGCAGGTTTTCCATGTGTTAGTTAACACTTTGTTTCCCTGACCGTTCGCAGCATGAATGATGGCAAATACAGAATCCGTGGAAATGGAGTTTCGCGATTTATATTCCATCCTGACGTGATCCGTGGGATGGTCCCTTCCGCAGATTGTAGATTGTAGTATAGGGTTGACATCCCTTTAGCAAGGCGGCTCTCACGGCCCTTTGGAAGGCAGCACTGGGGATACTCCCTCGGAGGAGCGCAGTTTCCTAGACCTTCGGGTGTATGTTTTCTCCGACATTTTGGTTGCATCTCCTTTGATAAATACTGATATGCCTGAATTAGACCGAATCACCTTCTGAGAAAGCTAGGGAGGTATACCTACACATAACGCTAGTATGCGAGAAGAAGAAGCCAGTGGTATGGTGTATACTAGTGTGGGAGTGGAGTGGTACTGTGTATCGATGTTGGGGTGTAACTAGGGAAGGAAGATATAAGTGCAAAACAGGACTGGAGCTTGATATCGACACTAATGAGATGTTGGAGGTCAATGAACCTGATTCTGGATTATTTAATGCACCATCATCTGGCGAGAATGAGGTCTGCTAATTTGTTTTGTGGGGTTGTATATTTGCTTTTTACCTCAACCGAACAACGGGATCGTTGCATAATGAGATTGTTCAGACTACATAGATCTGATACGAGTTCTGTCTCAGACGTTTACCAACCACATAATGCAGTGTATCTCAGTAAGATCACGATCTGAAAGTAGACAATCGCTGTAATTCAATTGTCATTACGGAGGTACATCACAAAAGTCTTTTCCACCTTCCTATTTGGGAAAGGCCGCATATTACTGCATATGCATGGATATGCGTACATAACTACTTGGCATATGCACAGCAATATTTTGGCTACAACACCCCAACTCATATCAAGTCCCTCCCACCTCACAACCCCCTCCCATTTCACACCCCCTTCCCATCTCACAACCCCCTTCCATCTCACACCCAATGTCAATTATAGTGCAAACCGCACCTTATATGCTGGAGGCCCCAGTTTTCTCCCGCGCTTACAAACACCAACTCTTGAAGCCCTTCTACTTGAGCTCCTCCTAGAACCTGAGATCGCAATATCAATCGGATCAACACTGACAATTTGATCGGTCTCCGGTATGTGTGCCCACTCTTCTGGGTTAAGTTCGTCCAAATCAACAACCTCGCGTATGCCAACAAGAGATTTGAGGTGTGCAACGTACTTTGCTGGCAAGCCAGCGGTGGAGCATTGGAAGAGCGACCATGCCTTGTTATGGATTTTTCCAGTCTCCTTAATTTGGAGCAGCCGCTGACGACGGATTGCTCCTTATCTCTTTTGGCAGGCCTGGTGTGACTGGCCTGGCTGGCCTTTGATGCAGGAATGTCATACATATGCAAAGTAAACATACATATATGCAATAAAGTATGTGCATATGCTGCCAAGCCCATTATTCCCAAATAGGAAGGTGGAAATGACTTTTGTGATGTACCTCCGTACGCAATAGCTAATTTAGAATGTTTACCAGTACGCCCAGGGCCACCGGCAGTCAAGATCAGAAACCCCAGATTCGTTGGTTTCAAAATGACCCGGAAGAGGACATACTGGAATTTGACACTGCTGTACTGTAACTAGCACATAGTTGTCGTGCCCTACTACGATACAAAGATTTTCGGTCAAAGGTTTTCAATGCCACGGCGACAGGGGTATAATTTCTACAACGGTTCTACAATACCACAGCGACACTCCCATACCGCAGGTAGTAAATTCCAGATAGAAGTATATCCGATATTGGAGTTAATTTGTAGTGGGTTACTTAAATAAAGAACAAAGGGATAGAGCGCAAGTAATTAAACAATATGAAGGGGATAGAACGCAAGTGATTAAATATCATGTAGGGGATAAATCACCACATATACCTGCTACAAATACCTAGCCTCGCTTGATCAAGATCTCGTCAGACTTGGAGATGGTTGTGCAAGGCATCGTGAATGAGAAAAAAGGAAAGAAGTGGAGGATTAATTTCCTAGGTGATGATATTGTGCTACGTCATGTTGGGTTGAAAATTCTTCATTAGGTGAATAGATTCAAGGAGATTGGGGACATCATTGTGCAATTCGATCCTGGCCATGCTGCGCTGCCCTGGGCAGGATTCCGATTTCTTCTCAAGGTTGAGCTTATGCTCCACCAATACTAAAACTGAATACCGAGCTGATAGTCATGCTGCTAGATTTGTTTAGATAAACAAGAAACGGTAGATACAATCTTGGCTGGGCTTGGAAAGATTGCGCTCCTGATTGACCGATGCATGGTATATGAGTTGTTGTACCTCAATGTCGATAATACAGCATCACAAAATCTGAAGAAATCGATACTTAGCCTCTACATCGCAATTTTGAAATTTCTGGCCCAGAGGTTGAACGGTAGGGAATCTCACTTGACAGCTCTGTGCCACTAATAGGGCTAATTGTTTTGCAGAAAAACGTATCAAAGCAGTTTTCATGATGGAAGATATCTCCGATGTCCTCCAGAAAATTAAAGACTTGGGGAGGACTCTTGAACTTGATGCTGATGTCACAGAAGCCCAATGTAGGATTCACTCATAAATATTCAAGCCTGTAATAACCTATATTGTAGCTACATGTACGGGATTTGAAAGACTCCAAAAGCTCTTGGAGAATGTCCACTTGGCAGTATCACCCTTTGGACCTCGACTAGACACTATAGAGCAAAAGCTTAAAAGTGCGATACCCCATCTAAAGCTCCGAAAAATCTATTAATACCAGGCAGGAGCTAGAAAGTCCGAGATTCTACAGTGGATATCCGAGATCCCATATACAGAACACCATACTCGTATTAGTGAGAGTCGTCTGAATGGCACTACTGACTAGCTTCTTAAAAGAGAGGAGTACTGGAATTGGCGAGCGACTAGTGCCTCGAAGCTATTACTGTTGTGGGGAACTCGTAAGTCCAGTTAACTCCTACATCAAGATCGGTTTGTGCCTGGGTTTCTATCCTACTAATCATCACTTTATATCTATATAGCTGGAGCGGGTAAAACATATATTGCATAAGTAATACCGATCTCTTGCTGCCGACTACAAGTGTATAATAATTTCTGTCACAGATCAAGCATCATCGATTCATTCCTCACCACACCTGAGAAGCTTGTGTACTTCTACTGCAATCGAGCCGAGCCAAATCGTCGAGACCCTATAAAAATCCTATGCACTCTTATACAGTAGCTTGCTTAGACAGATTCGGGAAAGGGCGCTGGATTACTAACACATATTGTGGATATCTATAAGAAGCGAGAAGAGAAAGGGCAAAAGTCTGCTCAACTCAGCCTGGCAGAAGCTCGAGACCTGCTTGTTCAGATCACAGATGTTTATCCTCAGATAATGATTTGTATTGATGCAATGGACGAAGTTGATAATGATACACGAATACATCTGCGAAAGTGCCTGAACCATGTCATCCAAACATCAAAGAATGTTGTTGAGATATTTGTGACGACTCGAATGGACATGGACATTCTCAGCCAGTTTGAGAATTTTCCTAGGATTGAGCTTCAGCCTGATGACAATGTTGGTGACATCAATAAGTTTGTACTTACAAAGGTACAAAGCTCGATAGAAGATTGCAAACTTCTGCAGGGGGATATATCAAATGAGGTTAAAGAAGAGATATGCAATGTCCTCTGTCAGCGATCCAAAGGAAAGTATGTTACTTATCTTTATACCTATATACTTGAATTATAGATAAATATAAGACTAATGAGATATCAAAATAGTTTCCAGCTTGCTGCTCTTCAAGTTAGTTTTCTCTGCGAAATGCAGAGTGAATCCGATGTCAAGCGAAATCTGACTACTCTTCCCGATACCCTAACGGATATATATAATGAAATCTACAATGGAATTCTTACGCAGAAAGAAAGTGCTCCTCGAATTGCACTCAATGCTTTCCGGTGGATCCAATGTTCCAAAGAACCACTATCGTCCGAAACCCTGCTTGATGCAGTAACGGTTGAAGTTGATACCGCAGGGGAATTTTCTCAAACCGGGCCAGCGAGGGTGAAGCAATTATTGACAATTTGCCGCAACCTCATTATTTTAGACGAAAAGCTGAATACTTTTCGATTTGCTCATCTATCGGTAGATGAATACCTAGAGACTAAGCTCTCAAAGCTTGATTCTCATCTAGAACTCTCAAGGGTCTGCTTTTCCTTGTTGTGCAGTCATACTGCTTGGAATGCGTATGACCGAGGAAAAGAAACAAGCGAAGGGGCTTATTTTTTTTGGTCCTATAGGTTCGGGCAAACATTGACCGCATGTGTAGTTGGTGTTCTGGTAGCCCCGGCTGTTGAAGATCTCGTCGATTCTATACTTGTCTTAGTGCAAATACTAAAGCTGTTATCGTTGGCGTACGAATATCAATTGCCAAATTTCAAGGCTAGCACTCATGAGTGGAAAACTCGGTGTACAATCCAAGAATATACAGTTCAAACTCTTGTGGATTGTGGAAGAAGCTGGGGCAAGACTAGCCAGGCAAACATACCCGCCAAATCCTTGTTAAGGGGTCATGAGAGGACTGGTCGACCGGCATTTACCGACTGGTCACGACAGTGAGCAGGGGCGTTCAGTTGTTTATGCTCATGCTACGACCATCTCGCTGCAAGTTACGTTCAACGGCTCTTCTCGATCCTTTTCTGGCCTCACGGTCATACATGGTCAACCATACCGCTTGTGACACAGCTGCTCGGCCTACGTTACCTTCGCCACGAGTTCGTAGAATTGGTCATATACCAGCATTTCACCCTCATGGTGCCCAAGGCCACAAAATATGAAGGATTCCTCACATGTTTTCGTGATGTTGCAGGGCATGCTGGAGTGTTTGAGGCCTTCAGGTGAATTCCGTGCAGGCACCGAATATATCAGGTATGAGGGCGACTACTTGTTTAAACACATCTTGCCTCTCAAATAGACTAGCGCCTTCTTCAGGGCCCCGAATTCACGCCCCCGACTAGCAAGCTCGGACCACGAAGTACTTAAGTACTTATGTAGTTATCGAACTGTGATAAGGAAGTAATGAAACTCGTCTCATGCCAAGACCCTACAGAACTTAGAACACCACAAAACAAAAAGAGACGAGCAATAAAAACTGACTGCCCATTGAGCACCCTCACTATCGCCTGCACCACTCTGGGTCCTCCCAAATCTCCTGCATGCGCATCCCTCTGCCACCTACAACCCTCCGCACTCTAGCAGGTGCACTACATTCTAGGCTACCCCCACTACCGCACTAATTGCAAGTGGGGTCTCCGAACTCCTTATCACATGAAGCCATAATCTCTGCTGTTACGATGTACGTTAGGCCTTTCACTGCTAGCGATCCTAGCTCATTTGTCTCCTTGGTTCAGGCCCTCTCTTGCCACTGATGCGGTTGCAACCCTCCCAGCCGGGAGCCGTCTGTCCACGCTTGCACTTGATGGACCTGGCTCAAGGGCCAGTTCAGAACCGGAGGAAGGGATTGAGGGCACCGCAGGATGAGGACGCTTCGCCATAGGCTAGATGGTCTGAATACAAACCTTCACTTACTACTAAAAAACAAAAGAAGATGAGGACGCCGCGGGTTGTGCGGCAGAGGAGGGCGCTGGGGGTCGTGCCTCCGAGGAGGGAGGATTGAGCGCCTGAGGGGTAGTGGGACATGGTAGGTATGGGAAAGATTATCCCTCCGAGAACACCCCCTGCGGTGCTTTCTTTACTAATTCACCAAAAGTGACAATAGCCTCCAAGCCCAAATCCGGTCTCTAGTCGCCATGCAAAAAACCTGTGTCAAAGACTGAAAATGTTTGAGGGAACCATGCAAACAGGTATGGTGAACGGAATCGAAGAGTTAGAGAAAACCATGCAATAGTGCATGACACACGGAATAGCTGAGTTGGAAAGATGGTTATTATGACTGCACCTTTACTTCGCCTTACATAAGTCCATTCATCCAAGGACAGAACGCCTCATGCGATCCTAAGCGCTCTGCATCTTGCGAGGTTGGTACTCTTGCTAGAAAATACCACCAACACTATATTTACATGCTAATGTACCACACGAGTTCAGTAATATTCTTCAGGCAGCTATGTCGACAAAATAATACATCACTCTCAGGGAAGGTGAAGGGTCTTTCGTTGGAAACTGCTCAATTGTTATCCATACCAAAGATACCAAGCAATACGCTTGTATTAACATTGATTAGTCTCAGGAAAACAGACCTCGTAATGCATGAAGTAGGTTTATTGCAGGTTGTTGGGAATGGGTCTTACAGTCGCTATGCTGTCTCACACTCTGTGCGTAGTATAATTCTAGGAGTCGTTATAAAGATTTATTTAAAACCACAATAGCCACAAATCCTCAAGTCTTTTCTGAATATTTGGTCGTTTGATTTATCGGACAAGATGTCGAGCTTTCAACGATATCCGGGCCCAACAATGATGAGATCTTGGCCCGATGAGAATGATCAAGTATTCTAGGTATTCGCCATCTCTATCAATTGGTGTTTCTCTAACGTCGGAAATTCTTCAGTTGTCGAGTTCCACCAAGCGGGCTTGTCCCACACGGTGTTGTCGGAACATCTCTATGTAACGGCGAGACTGTGGCAAGGGCTATGGACGGGCTCCAGGGAGCGCTTACTATGACCAGAGACTATGACAGGGAGAAGGTTCAAGGAGGAACGAATAGTATTTAGCGCGGCTAAGATACAGGACGTTGCGTGAAGAGAAAGAGAGAACATGAAATACAGGAAATATCTGCCTTATTATTCATCCCAATGCCCACTTGTTGCCACCCAATCCCTTGCTACCCGTTGGTCCCAAGGGCTATTCCTCCGTGCCCTACTTTGTGCCCTCCTGTGCGTTCCTGCGGTTCTTCCTGCATGCACCCAGTTCTCCTGTGCCCTGTCGATCGAGCCTATGGGGTTAGGGCCGTGACACTCTATTTGCTATCAAAATGGGAGGCTCTATAAGGCTCTGATTTTCCCTAGTATTCCCCCTCCCAGTCCTGGTTCTTTTGAGATAATGGTATTTTCTTGACCGTGACCTCTTTGCTATAGAATAATCCCTCCCCTTATTATATCTAGTAGAGTTAAGCGGAGAAGAGATTATGGAAGCGAGCAGACTTGAAGTCCGTGCTGCTCACCAACACCGCTAAGTATATACGAATAGTTATTTTGCAACAGGAAGATTTTCTTACAAGCATTGTAGGGTGTATAGGTGATAGAGTCTATTGTATCAAATGCTGTAGGCATGTTAGAAGTGCTAATGGGCTGGGGTGCTGGAAAAAAAAAGCCTACGAGGGATTTATATGCACACTTTTTTCTTGTTCTTTTTATTCTACGTGGATATAATTGTCTCCGTAGTAGTCTTATAAACCCTGGAGACATAACTTCTCTCCATTGGTATATACTGTAATCCATACTGGTTGGGATACCCCCCCCCAGGGCAAGATGCTCATACGGTCAAGCCTAGCTCGTGTGGACAGCCATATAGGTTGCGGAGATCACCATCAGTCGATGGTTATTTTAAATACCGTCAGACCTTCTTGTAGTTACCGGACCGCGAAGAACCGGAATCACTGCAGTACTTGAGCCCCCGCTACCAAACTACGTGCTTTTGACCCAATGCGTCTTTTGGCTTAACCGATTCATGCTTGTGCTGTGACCAACGGCTATAGACGACATGACGTGGTAATCAATATCGTTAATCTCGTGTTGGTGCCGACCACTATAATAACTTTAGTCTGGTTGGCGCAACCAACTCGTTTTAGAGTCCAAAAGAGGCTAGTCGTAGTCCATAATTGGACTCATTACCACAATTGGTTTAGTGTAAGTTCAGCGATTACCCTTTTAGTCAACCAGAACTAAGTTATCTCTATCGGGGAAAGTTCCGCATGCTGGCACGGAGCAGGAATTCCTTCTTCCGGCTCCGGTAGTTGCTTGGGTGCGTCGCCCGAGCCCTATGAATGTTAGGATAAAGATATATAGTCTCGCGATATAGCTATCAAGTTAGGTATTACGGCCGCCAGACCGGCTAGTTCCTACGTAGATAAGTGCTTAAAATTCAATCGAAAGGGAAGGTTGGATGTCGTAGTCACAGATGGCAATGAGCTCTTTTGTGACAGTCGTATTTGCAGGTTGTGCACTGGGGGTGTGCAAAAGGTCAGCGGAGATCCCTGCACAGAAGTCGGTGAAACACAAATGTGAGCCTCACGGTCAGCCTCGCTCCAATGGAAGTGTCCGAGTGTATCAACTTTAGCTGCAGTCCCAGCTGCCACCCGATGAGGCATGCGTCTCCATAACATCTTGAGTACAGGCTCTGGGAATTGCTTCCCAGGCTTCAGGTAAGACCTGAGCAAGCCTAATATGTACATATGTATTGCATCTGGATAGTCCTCTAAGTATATTGCTAATATCAAGATACCAGCTTTTGCATCAAGGCACCTTTCAAAGTGAACCCACGCATGCAGAGGGGGTAGCACAGAACGCGGTGCACCTGTTGAGCTGTCCTGGGGTAGCGGATGGCAAGGGGCGGGAGTGGGAGCAGATTTGGGAGGACCCGGAGTGTGGTGAGAAGCTGGCGGAGGCAGTCAGGGGGGGATTCCGTAGGGTGAGAGGTTGGCAGAGGCAGTGGAGGGGTGATCCTTCTGGTATCTCTTTCTTTTTGGATGGTGTGAATATTCCTACGGGGGGTATCTGGTCATGTACGTAGATACGGGGCAGGGAGCGGCCCGGTGGTTGGACAATCCCGCCAGGCTTAACCTGGGGGGATGCGCTACCTCGCCATAAGCGAGATGCTTCAATGCGAGTACTGATTTCCAAAAAAAAAAAAAAAACCACGATGCTCAGGGGTACATTATCTGGGCTGTAGGGAGAGTGTTTGTTGATCACATTTAAGAAATTCAGTAATTATTATTGCTGTATGGACTGGAACATTGCTTGTTAGCTGTATATCAATCGATAAGGTTAATGACAAGAAGGACAATCATCTTGAGCGGCTTTTTTTTTTAGAAAAAAAGGGAAAAAAAATTCATTACTCATATGCACAACCTTATGACGAGCCACCTTTTTTTTTTTTTTTTCTGTACTCACTACTCGTATGCACAACCTTAAGGGTCGTATGACGAGCCACTCAGGAAGCCCGGGTGGATTCAAGGTACGTACAAGTTAGTCTTCACGACCAGCAGAGAGAGAGAAATGGACCCTATGGTCCCGCATAAAACAAAGTATAAAACCGCTCTCAGGTGAGGCTGTCCTGTCTCCCAACGCCCTCTCGCCAGTATGAAAACAATAGATAAACGCTCGCAAGTAGAAGTACATCAACGCCCTCTCGCAGGTATGAAAACAAAACATACGCACTTGCAGGTAGGTATGACGAGCCACCCAGAATTCCGAGTGGATTCAAGTGCAAACTATGTATAGATACTGTATAACTGCCCAATAGACAACAATACACACCAAAAAACCAATAAAATAGTATACAAAGGAGACCAGGTAGCAAGGGAGACTCGAGATGTGTCGATCATTATCTTCCAGCGAGGTAGGTGATCGCGCCCCATACGTCCACCCCCTGTTTCTTTTTTCCAAATCGGTCGGTCCATTTCTTCCCAGGTGCCGAGTCCCCATAAGCTCTCTAGTATTGGTTTCAGGGGCAGTGGAAAGGGATGTGGAGGCAGTCCTCTATGGGGCAGCCGTGGTGGGGACATTTCTAGGGACTCCGCTTTGCCTATACTATGGAGCCAGCTATTGAAGGTGCCGCGGTCGGTGCGGAGCCAAGTGTAGGCTGATAGGATTCGTATGTTCCAGTCTTGCCTGTTGTATATATGCCCCGGGGTGGGAGCGTTGGACATTTCTTCTTGCCTTAGAGATCTTGAGCAGCCGACAAGAGATAAAATTTTTTTCTTTTTCTTTTTCTTTTTTTTTCTTTGAACTCAGTACTCGTATGCACAACCTTAGGGGTCGTATGACGAGCCACCCAGAAATTCGGGTGGATAGATAAGAAGCTAACTGAGTAAGATATAGGGGTATAAAGGTATCATTGTATTTACCTCAGCCGTCTCCCTAAAGTATTGCAAGAGCTAGCCTCGTACCCAGGCTCGCAGCTCAAGGTTAAATATTTTGTGTAAGACATGCAGTGCGGGGTTTATACTAACAGGGGAGCTCGAGCTCCTTTAGTCGAAGATTAGTCAAATACTTCTATAGCAAAATGTCAACAGTACCAACTCATAGCTAGCCTAGTACCGGCAAAAGCGGAACTGACTAAGTTTATAAAGGGTGGGTTGTTGGTACACAAGACTTTGGCGCTTCAAATAAAGAGATTGGGCGGCAGTTAGAAAGCAATGAGTCCATTATATAGGCATCTGAAGCGGTGTGATGAGAGAGGAAAATCAGAAAATCAGGTGGGCCAGTGACTATACAGAAAACGTTGGCAGATTGCTTGTTAGGCTTGGAAAGAGATTCCATCTACATTACTTATTTCTTAACAAGATCTATGTATGCTGCTGTTATTGAGGCATAGGGTTGGTATACGAAGTACTTGTTAGTACCCGATAGGAGGAAGCCTCTTGGATGAGGATAACGAGAATGAGATTATTGTGTTCTATCAGTATTGAGACCGAAGAGCTTAAACCGGAGGTGGGGCTAGTACAGTGTAGCTTTAGTCCAAGATGTACATCTACGGAGGGGTCATGCAACCAGACTAGATGTACATACAGTATTATCTGCATGGACGCGATCTTACTTAGGGCGGCTCAATTTCAACTTTCCGCGTTGCACAGAATTGACCATTGGTTGCAACACAGCTATAGTTGACCACCGGACAGGCCTCCAATTGACTATTACTTAGGCCACAGTTGCAACAGCGTTGAAGAGCAAACTACCCTGAACTTATTGAACTAAAGTAGATGGTAATAATATAGTTAAATAGACATACTAAGTATATTCAGCACTATCGTACATGACTGCTTTCTCTTAATCCAGTCCAATGTAAATATAGGAGTCTCTAGTAAAGGCAGGTTGTTGCTCTGAATATGTTGCCAAAGATTTTTCCATAAAGATATATAAGCTGCTTGATAGGAATCTTAAAACTTATACTCTATAGCAAAACTATTACTTGTAAGAAAATTAATACAAACCATTTCAGATTCAAGTGTCAAATATACATTCATATCATAACCTTTTAACTATATCTAATGATTAGTTAAAGCAGTTTGATCTAAACTATAATTTAACTCCATATGCAGATACTGAATCAGGTAGCTAGCCTTGATATAATAAGTATAGCTTATCATAAATCAAATATAGTCAATTATTTACTTTTGAATAGAATAATTATTTCATATAGCTATATAATTGTATACATATTGCTGAATCATTAGCAAATAAATATACAGCAAAGCTATTTTATTTACTAAATTACCATCATATAATCTTTCTCTTTAAGTTTCCCCACAAAAAAAACCTATTTTCCAGTTTCACGATCTGATATTTGTCTCCACCAAGATTCAATTCGCACATTCTTTTTGGATGTACCATTAAGATAAGCTTGATGAAATGGCAATTTGTTATTGCCAGAACCCAACTGAGCCAATAAGACTTATGAACATGCCATCTATAAGGTTTCTATACCTTTTTCACTTCGAAGCTGTTGCGGTGTTCGCTTGTATGTATGCTTGCACTGTAAGCAAGTATTATGAATTGAGAGTGCACTGCGATTTGAAATTCCAAGCATCATAGAATCATACGTGAGTATGCATCATACCCAGTAGAATCCCATAAAGGGCTGATTAAGGAGTTGGCACAAAAATTCTAGCACCCTCCTAAGTAATGTTCAATTGTAGTTGCATGGCCCCCTCTGTCTTCCTAATCAACTTAGTAGCTGGTTGCAACCATGGCCTCCTTGATGGTCAACTCTACTAGTCACGTTGCAACGCGGAAGTGAATCCAAATGAGCTGCCGTTGGTCTCACATTTCTGCATACAAGCTGCATAAAATGAGGGGTCGCAAATACTGTCGCCGGGATACAGTATATACAAGTTCTACTGTACTACATAAAGCTCTTGCGCATGTTCGTGCATAAGTACCATTCTCTGTGGGGTTGGAGGCCTGTCAAATTAATGTACTCTACATAGGCGTCGCAACGTAAGTACAACCATACTGGCTGAAACACAACGTTCTCTCTCAGACTTACTCAAGGTATATTGATGTCAAATCCTACAAAAGGAAATCTGTCACGAAAGACAGCACCCCGAATCCTCGCAGAATGGACCCCGATTGACATCAAGAACACAACTTCATTTGTTTCAAAGAAAAACTTTCGCTTGCTGAGCTCGTACAACTGGCTGTCAGAGGAGAGTGAATTTCCAGGCCCCTCAATCGTGGTTCCCGGTGAGTAATAGTACCCTTATTCTCCCTTTTTGAATCACTGTTGACGAAGCGGAAATTTAACCCCCAGGTTACCCCCCACAATGGAATCCACCAAAACTACCGCAAATCCTCTCGCCAGACAGTGGTTTCGTCATCATCACCCAGAATGCTTATCGCCTGCCCCAATGTCCAATTGAGCCCTTGATACAGGCTCTCGTCATTACCCAACCTGCGTTTGACCTTAACGAAACCGATCTCATGTGCGACCGAAATATCTTGCAAAACCTCTACCAATTTGTGTGTAGAAATGTTCACAAAAACTTTGACATTGGTATTGAAATGGTTAACAATACTGCGCTTTTTACTCGCCTGGATGGAGCTACAAGTGAGGTGCTTGACCCGACTAGCCGGTTTAGTGGGTATGGGCATGCTTTTGAGAAGAGTTTTGTGAAGATTTCAGACGTGATGGAAGGGATGGGGGAGCATTACCGTATTGTTGGGTATACATTTGGAGGATTGAATTTGGTTGTTCGATTTATTACCGATGCATACTACGACGCGACTCCAACGACGGGAGACATGGCCATGCAGCACCCAATCGAAATCAGACCGCCAGCAGGAGAGGTTGTTAACGAGCCTGGCACAGCACCAATGTCGGAGTACCCCTTGGCGGATGCCCTCATGGATAAGTTAGTGCAACAGTTATCTAAACTGGGCATGGAGAAAGGTATCCAGAACGAACTCTCAACCAAAATTTTACCTGCATTAGCTGGGTCATCAACGTCATCCTCAGGACAGCGATTATACATCTACTGCGCTGGGGAACTAGCCCCCCAAGATAATATAATCGAACTCAAGACCACTAAGCGCGACTGTACACCCCAACGATGGTTCTCCAATACCCGCCATCTTTACATCGGTGTACACAAGAAGGGGGAGTTTACAGCCGTCGTCAAGCAGACCGAAGATGATGACACAATTGCAGCGTGGGAGCAGTCACAAAAGGAGTACTTGGGTAAACTAGCGGAGCTTTTGGGACAAATTGTTAGGCTGGGGAAACAAAATGGGGGGAGGATGAGGATTACGTGTGTGAAGGGGACGCTGACATTACAGAATTGGGATGCGAAAGACACACCTGGCTACCAAGTGGGACCGCTACCGAGTGAGCTGAAAGAGAAATGGAGGGTAGTGGCTTGAGTTTATTGTGTGGTATTTGCGGTGTCCTGCCGGCATGTACTGGTGCAACACAAACTATGGTTAACGGGAATCAATTCGATCAAACGACTAAATTCACGTGAATAGTAATTTAGAATGGTAGAAGCCATTCCATAACTCCGTCTAAAATATGGTGGAGCTACTATAGACAATAGCCAGGTTTTTATCACAGTGTCTACATATCTTTAGCGTAATCACGGTTTCTTAGTCAAACTGTTCTTACATGATTTGCCGAAGGTGTTGGTGACATAGAGATAAGGGTGATTACTGCTTCATCGGAATTTGTGCACCATGACCTTCCGATTCAGATGAGGGATCTGTTGTCGTGGTTGTAGTCGCACTATCGTGGTTTTGCGACTTATCGTAATAGGTGAAGTACGGGCGGAATTATATCCCAGGGCTGAATCACACTACTTCGTAAAGTGACAACTAAGCAGCTGTGATCCACATGCAAAGCGTTCTAGATCATTTTAGCTTTTGTTGCTGAGCACATAATGAAAGCTTATCATGTTATCACCAACAGCAAAAAAGGGACTATGTTTTGCGCCATGTTCAGGGTAACCAAGGTCTACACGAAGTTGAGGGTAATGGAAATTTCTGTGCATTTAATGATTTTGTCGGGATTATAAGGCCGGCTCATTGGCGACTTCCACCTCAAATCCCCTCGTAGCACTCAAACCATCTCTTCGATAGGAAAGCCGTTGCAAAGCCTACTCTTAAATCGACCCTACCATTATAGATAAAGAATTCAACCAATGCTGGGAGCATTTCAGAATATAGGAGATGTCCCAAACAGATTTATCTCCAACCTTTCCGAAAACAATCACCACCCTTGTAGGCGTGAAGGTGTAATAATCTGGCTGGCCGAGATTATTCTAGATTACTGCCGAGAACTGTTCCGGAGTCTAGGTAGCAACTTTATCGCTCCCTCAAATTTGATTTCACTTATGGATGGCATCTTCTCTTTTGGTTCTCCCTCATTTTATCAAGAATACAGCAAATTGGTGGCCAGGGGATAGGCTCTGGTGGTTTGAAACAACGCTGCTATTGGGAAACAGAGGTGGAGTCCTTGGTACATTTAGTGAGAGCCAAAAAAACCTAAATTTGGCTAGTGGGTCAGGAGTGTGGGATGGGGATGGAGGCTCAGATATTATTTAGATCTCACTTGTTATTTTTATCATTGTTGTGTTTTGTAGTATTTGAGTATGTTCGTTAGCCTACAGCTGTCGCTACAAACATTTACAAGGCCTACAGCAGATATACGCGTAATGCGGGCTTCAGCACCAAGGTGTGTTGGCACATCATCTCTTTTATCAATACAATTCCATAGCAGGATGTACTTTTAGTCACTGTGAGTTCGAGTGAACATATTTCGTTCGGAAAAAATGCCCTCATGATGAGCGTAATGTACTGGCCAGCATGGGGCTAATTTCCAGCATGACTTACTTCATACAGGGGTAGATGGACTATAGGGTCAAGTCTCATGTGCACGCCAAGTCACAATATATTTGTACGGTATCTACGTACATATGCATATATGCACCGTATACCTAAGGCCTACTGACTCGAGTCAGGAATTAATATCGAGAAGCAGGTGAACCGCCCCCAGTAAATTTCCAATTCCCCATATTTCATGCATGCCTGACTGGAGGAATAGGTACGGAAGAGAACTAGCTACCTAGGCTTTCTAATGACGCACCCCTTCTCGCAATACGAACAGGGTATATGCATATGCGCATGCAGGTATTCATGCATGACCATGGGTCTGCAGAATTGTAGCCTCGTTTTTTTTTTTTTTTTTTTTTTTTTGAACTCAGTACTCGTGTGCACACACAACCTTAAGGGTCGTATGACGAGCCAATTGTAGCCTCGTGCTGTGATATCGCGCTTCAGTACGGTACCTTGTCTTCCTGCTCATCGCAAAGTTCTAGCCGCCATTCTAATACAAATGCTTTGTTTTGACCGTGTGCAGACGGCGCCGCGGCTACATTATACGAATCATGACGGGCTTGACAGTACCGCCACGTCTCAGTGTTTCCAACTCATCATTCACCACGACCACTCGCTCAATTGATGACCCCAAGGTCGCCGCCCTGTCCACCACTTCCTCCTACACCCTAACAACATCAGAATCCAGAAGCTCAATGATCGTATGAAAACTCCCGAGTCTAGAAAATATTTATCGAGTTCAAATGAAAACATCACCACCACGGCATCCCATAATATTAACATTCTCCCCACGGCGACTAAGACCTTCCTCGACGCACTCCGTCTCCTAGGAGGAGTAGTCACAAACGTCAGAACCCCGTTCGATGAATACCTACCCGCAAGGGCGATACCCGAGGCAGAGATCCCTGGTCTTGATATTAACACCCCTGCACTAGCATCTGATATTCTCAGCCGTCAGTCCACTTCAGAATCCGGAATAAGCTTCTCCACTGGTTTTTCATCAGATATTCTGGAAATTGATTCAGGGAAGATGAATCGGCTGCTGACCATGAATTCGCTTCTAAATCTAGAGCACTATAAATCCTTATATTTTTTCAACCTCCCGCTGAGCTTATCATTCTCTACCACATCGGTCACATTACTCAAAGATGACTGATTTCCTATTGGTGGCATTAAACGGGATCTCGATCTCTGCTTCGACGACCAAAGTCAAGACATTCCGCCTTGAGAGTACTCATTGGAACATTTCGCTTTAACACAATATAATTTCGTTTTGGGAGCTTGCTGAACACGTATAAAAAGGAGATTACCGCCGCTGTGAGACGGAATGGCGAGAAAATGTTTCTTGTTATTGGGGATAACGTTGCTTGGGGTGCTGCATTGGGGGGATCGGTGCAGAGCGGGAGGGAAGCGAGTGGGAAGGTTGCCGTGGATGCGGGTACTGATGTGGGGTTGAAGGGGCTTGGAAGGGTACTGGTGGGTGGGGGTGAAGGAGAGGATAGTAATATGCAGAACCCCGAGCGTGAGAACACGGGCGGCAGTGACAGTGGGGTGGTAGTGAAGCAACAGAGGTCAGTACAAGAGGATGAGGGGAGGAAGGGGAAGCTATTGGGTGAGGGTATTCCCGGTAGAGTATAGAGAGGTGAGGCTGAGGGTCAAATTATAGATTAGGGGATACTCAAAAGAGAACAAACAGAAAAAGAGAAAGGCGAGAGTGAGAGGGAGAGTGATTGGCGAACGTCGAGTAAGACGAGGACTGAATACAAACAGGAGTACTTCACCCAAGACGACAATGGATTGAATCCGTATATTCAACTCAATGTACGACTTGTACCGTTCATGCGGGTGTGATAAAGGTCATCTACTTTGGTGTCGACTAAACTAACAACAACAATGCGCGGGGAAGCTTCCCCTTTATCTACATAGCGATATCAACATAAACACACCCCGCATCTAGACAAGGGAAAAACTCTTTAAACAACCCTTCCATATCCCCTAACCCCTAGGCTGGAGCTAGCTCACATAACATATCGGCTTCTATCGGCGGCTGCTGGATTATCTTCCAATACCCAAACCCCCAACATATAATCCCACTTTTGAACCTTCCAATGGCAACTAGATGAACTCAAAAAAATAGTATGAAGCGTTGAAAGTGGCCTATGAGCAGCGGCAGCACGAAAAATCAAGGGCACCTAATAGTGGACCCCACTGCTATCTCTTTTCTCACAATACCGCCCGGGATCCTCTTATTTCCCCCCTACTTCTCCTCCTCCGAAATGGAACGATTAGCAATCCCAAGAACTCCAAGCCCACCGCTTTATCCCCCCCCCCTCCCAATGGATGGCAGATCATTGGAGGCTTTTCAAACAGTCTTGAGAGACTTCTGGCTCGAAGCATCCCCGCACCGCCCTTCAAGGTGCTTTGTTTTCCGGCCCCAGACGTCTCTACTGGGGACATGGGGTTCTGTTTCAATAACTCTTCCCCGGAGGAGGTTAGTTTACACCCCAAGCCCAAAGATCAGAGCTCTACATAGCCAGATGAGTTGTTCCCGATGTGGGCAATAAGTGCCGTTGGTTTAGGTTATCCAGTGTGCGATTTCTTCGTCAGTACGCGCCAAGAATCGACAAATCCTGACTCGGATGAAAGCGATACAGAGTACGAGTTAGATACGGCTGTGGTTAGTTGTACTGGTAGGTTGCCAGTGTGGAGTGTACGTACTTAGTCAGGGCACTGCGCTATCTTTACGCTTTGCCCCGACAACCAAGTATTAGTTTTCTAGAGTGGTACTAGGATATGTCAGTTGGAGCTCCGCTCGCTAATGTACCATATCACCATAACAGTAGTCTGGCGGGCACCGCCTCTAACAGTGGGCTAGGAACAACCTAACTAGGCTAGGATGGAGTGTCGGGAGTGTCCTCGGAGTTATATAAAGATGTGGTTTAGCATTCTGGCCAAACAATGTACTTGTTTCGGCTCTCAACTGCGATAAGAGTATTATCAATGTTGCGTATGATCAATAGTCCCGGCTCAAACACCGCCGGGTATTAACACTGGTAAGCTTAAGGTCAACATCAGATGTTGAGCAAAGTAGATTGAATTACACATGCTGTAACCAATTTGTCAGAAGTGATCCTGACGATAACCTCATAGTCTTGTCGCTTGAGGATCAAATCCTATTCTTGAAGTGTCATGCGAGTACCGTCATTCTCATCTGATGGCAAGGTTTTTTTTTTTTCTTTGGTAAATCAGTACTCGCTTTGAAGCTTCTCGCTTATGGCGAGGCAGCGCATCGCCCCAGGGTATGCCTGGAGGATTGTCCTACCACTGGCCGCTCCCTGCCCCGTATCTACGTAAATAACCAGAACGAAAAATATCCGCAGCACAAGTCGACGATGAACATAAGGAAAATTCACCCCCGTACCGCCTCTGGCCCGAAGCATCGGAACAAAAGTAAACACCGCCATACGGCCTCCGCCAGCTTCTCACACCATTCCGGGTCATCCCATATCTGCTCCCACTTTCGCCCCTTCCCGGATGGCAAGGAGCTCACACTGGCCATTGATGAGATTCCACGACTAGCTTGTCCGTGAGATGTCCAAATCCCCAAACCTTTATATATCCGCAAGCTCAAAACCATGTATGTGCAAGTCTGGATATCTGCGTAAGCCTCTAGATATGTTATAGTCAGGAAATTGTTTGAGGCTGCTACAGCAGGAAATCTTGCCACGTCGCTGACGGAGGGGTTGTAAAGGTGAATTACAGAACAAAATGTAAATGTATATAGCACCTCGGCCCTATAGATATTCCCATAGCTTTAATACATGCCAATTACTCTCAATTCACGCCTGTGCTAGCACTTCCCGTAGGGTTTATTGTCGCGTACTATTCGAAAAAGTCAAAATATGCTATCCCAGGGCACTGGTATTTCATCAAATATATACTATTACCAGAACTCGATATATATATCCAATGAGTCAGCTGGAATAAGCTATTACAAATCAGGCTGGGATGAAGCAAAAAACGAAGTACCCAGATTTATAATTTGCAACATTACTTTAGTAACCAATGTTTGGAATTTGGACCTAAGTTCCGCGAGAATGCATTACCGGTGGGTCTAACTTGCAAAGCCCCGCGGTACACTGATCTACCGTGTTGTAATAGTCATGCCGCAGTTGGATTCCCTCGATCACTCAAAGCTCAGGAAATTATAAAGCCCTGCCAGTAAATCTCCAGTATATTACCTAATACGTCTGCTGTTTTTTTTTTTTTTTTTTTTTTTGAGTCTATACGTCTATGGAGCCTAAGGCTATGAGACTGAATACGTCTGCTGTATTCTGCTGGTACAATGCGCTGGATGAACTGATTCCCACCCACTAGTTAATGTAACGGCGGGTCTGTGACAGGGACTGTGGACGGGCTCCAAGGAGCGCTGCTATGACCAGATGCTATGACAGGGATAAGTAGTTCAAGGAGGAACGATTGTATTTAGTACGACTAAGATACAAGACATTGCGTGAAGAAGAGAGAGAGAGAGGAAGAGAGTGGGAAATAGCCAGCCTATATATACGTATCCCAATGCCACTGTTGCCACCTAATCCTCCTTGCCTCCCGTTACTAATACTACCCGAGGGTTATCCCTTCGTGCCCTACCTTGTGCTATCCTGTGCATCCATGCAGTGCCTCCTGCATGTGCCTGATCCTCCTGCACGCCTCGATCGAGCCTATGGGGTTAGGGCCGTGACAGTTAACCCTTCCTGCATAGGTATATAAAATAAAGGAATGAACATGAAAGAGAATAAATGAACAATAAAGCGCGTCATCTACTGCTATATTGAAACAACCCGCACAAATGCCTTAGGAGAACCCTCCAGTCCAGAGATAGAAGGTCGAGGGTTTCTGCCGCGCTCCCTCAAAGTTGCCTACCGCTCTGGGGTTTGTTGCAGACGCTTGGAACGCCGAGTAGCTTCTGGGGGTATATCTAGCCTACGTTTCGTTCCAGAGGCACCAACAACATGCGCCGTGCGCGCGAGGGAGTGATCTGAGCCTAGGGCTTCAGCTAGACTGATCCCTGTATCTTCGATAGGAGCATTGAGCATTATTGGCATACCAGATGAATGGCCCATTTGGAGGTCCAAATCGTTGTCACCCCGTTGAGGGGCCTCTGTTAGCTCTGCGTAAGGGGAATGGCGGCGGATATTCTGATGAGGAAGTTTTAGATCTTTCGTCCAGTCACAGAACTCCGAGAAGGAAACTAGGCCGTTTTTGAGAAACCGAACTTTGTATGTACAAGTAACACTCTTTTTCCTTAATCGCGGGACATCTTGACAACGCTTCCCTTTATCAAAGCAGTGCTGACATATAATTATTCCGTGCCTGTAAACGATACAATCGCAACAATCTATCATTTGAATCAGCTTAGAACGTCGCTTGTGAATGCGGTTTATACTTACGATAGAAAAAGCCAACAATTCGCTTGAATTCAGGATTTTGATTTAAGACTTCCACTGCTTCACTTTTGCAATCTTTGAAGGAACAACGACAGGCGTTCGCCAAACCCGAGCCTAGAGCTGAGCTTTTGAAGTTGAGGTTTGGGCACTCAGAGGGCTCCACAGGGGAGGCTTCGATGTCAGCAGACGCTGTACTAGCTCCGGGATTTGACGGAATAAACAGCTCCAGGAGCTCTCTTGAGTTTACAACGTCCGCGGCCACTCTTCCATCGTTGTCCTGCACTCCAGTATCAACTCCAGCGTTGAGTAGAGAAACAGCTATCTCTGTATGCCCCCAAGCAACCGCATAGAACAAAGCTGTCCGGCCATGCTCATCCTGAGTGTTAATAAGGTAATTACGGCCAGACCATTGGTACAAAGGTAGAGCTCTTGCAAGTTCAGTTTCGCCACGTTCTATCGCGCGAAAAATTAATTTTGTAGGATCACTGCCCAGAGTCCTGCCCAGTAATACCTCAAAGGCCGAAAATTGCTTATTGGTATAGGCTAGATGAAAGGCGGTGCCATCGCAAGGATGGGAGCTTTCCGCTGCCGCCTGGATCTTTAGCATTGGATTCGCGTATTTATATAACAACTCTTCGATCACTTCGGTATGACCATTTTGCGCTGCCCAGTGTAACGGTGTATAACCGTCTTTATCGTGGTGGTTCATTTGTGCCCCCGCATCGAGGAGAAGGCGAACTACTTTGACATAACCTCCCTTTGCACTGAGTGCAAGAGCAGTCCAGCCTTGAGGAGTCGTTGCCATTTTATTTGCCCCCTCGTCTATTAATAATTTCACTAGCGCTGGATTATGATGTGCGAGATGAAGGACACTACAAGTCACCACAAGTCAGTCAAAAGTTTCTTCCATGGAGCAGGTAGAAGGGGTGACCTTACGTCCAGCCATAGCCAGTACGTTCAAAAACATATGTGCCACCCGATAGTGAATTAGCAAGTAATATTTTGATGATGTCAAGATAAGTTTTGCCACTTCGTGCACTTGTCGCTGGGGCCATGGCTCCTAATTTGGCAGCGGTGTGCAGTGGTGAATTGCCTTCAATATCTTTGTAGTTAATGATATCAGGTGCATACATGTTGCTCATCAGTAGTTTCACGCACTCCACACTGCCGGCCCGTACAGCATAGTGTAGTGGTGTCATCCTCTCCCTGCCGCCCCGTTCACAAAATGTCTCGCTGTCCAACTTCAACAGCATCTCCAGCCCCCTTTTCTCCTGTGCTTGGGCTGCGAAGTGTAATGGAGACATATTTGTCGCATCAAGCTCGTCAGCCAGCCAGCCTTGGCCACAATTTAATAATACGCGTATGACTGCGGCACCACCTAAATGAGCGGCAAAATGCATTGCTGTACGCTGATCCTGATCCTTAAGTACGAGGCAGCTCATGCCATCGGTACCAGGCCTTGATCCCCTAATTATAATGGATGCTAGATAGCTAACAATTTCCGGATAACCAGCGATGCAGGCTAGGTGTAAGGCATTGCGGCTGCTCACAGGAGTTAGTGAGTTTCTATTTGCGCCGCGCGCAATGAGGATTTCAACAATATTCAAGTGCCCATTCTGTGAAGCCACGTGAAGCGGAGTGATCTCGTCTCTATCAACAGGAGGGTTTAGAAGCCCTCGGAATCGTGGGGCGCCCAGCAATATCTGAATAATTACTTGATGACCAATTGCTGCCGCATAGCGTAACGGTTTGCTTGATTCTGTATAAGGAAGCTTGGTTTTCAATAGCTGTGTGCGCAGGGTAGTCTGTTGCCACAGAATTTGGACGGCCTGAGAATGTCCTTGCTCACATGCAGCACATAGTAGTGTGCGGTACACAGATTCATCAATTGCTTCCTTGCAGCTCGCTAAAACATGTGCTAGCAGAGTTGGAAGGACATTGTCGATAATCTTTCGGCGAGATACACGCATCAACTCCTGGACGATTGCCTCATGGGCAATATCTCGGCGTAGAATCCACCGAATCACTTCTATTCGCCCTTCTTCCGCAGCAATATGCAATGCGGTGGCCAGTTCTTTTCCCTCGTCTGCATAGCTATATTTGTCGGTAAGGGCTTCGAGTGTCCGCACAAGCCCAAGCTCACATAGCAACAAGGTATGAGAACGCCAACAGCGGTCATCCGCCAGGATAGGCATCTGCAAAACCCTACACATGCTATACCAAAGATTGAATGTTGCTGGTTCGTTTTGCAAAATGTTTAACACCTCCGCCTTCACATCAGCAGATCCTTCGCTTGCAAGGTAATGATTAGTCCAGTTCTAAAAAAGTTAAGTTAGTCTAAATTTACAATAAAGCTCAGACGTTTTGGCAGAATAGCACTAGCGGAGACTTACAGTGATTGAATATTCTAGAAAGGAATATTGCTGACTTTTTGTCGTAAGTAGCGGGAGAAAAGGAACCCCTTGGTGGGTATATTGCACGGTCTCCAATCCGCCCTCATTCAGCTGAGAGAGCACCCACCGCATGTACGCCAAGCAGCATCGCGTGGCAGTAGCATGTGTGAAGGTTTCAATAGCCCATGGATTATTCTTCCGTGGCATGGTAAAACGAGTGAAAATACTGCGCCTTGCTGATGGGTGAAAGAAATCTACTCGACCTTGGGTGATGGTAACCAGGGGACTAAGCGCTATCTCGATGATTTCGCCTATGTCCATACGGGTAAGACTATTATCGAACGGAGGCTGCTCATCGGGGTTGATCGCTAATGCCGTACCTAGCTCTGTGGTCGATAGTGGCCTGGCTGCATGAAGAATCCAGGACAATACTTGAGTTACGGGAGTCTGAAGAGTCTTTGGTACCTGACCAAGGACGGAGTGATAGCAATCCTCGAGAAGTTTAGGGAAGAGCAGAATATTTTTCTCCATATCCTCCATTGTTCCCCCAAGCCCCCGTAGCTCCAGTAGTTTCAAGTTGACCACTGCTTGCAAAATCGTAACATTTGTCGCACCGAGCTTCTCGCATAATGATGCCTCGAAGGCTGTGAGTGCTGGTCTCTGTTTCACAATACGCAAGACCCACGACCTCACGATGACATGCTTGTCGTTCTCTATACCCGTCTCCCCTCTGAGTTTTATGCAGTTATGTGAGGTCGGAATTATTTTCCAAGTCCCCTTAGGGCGCTCACGCCCACAATTCCTACTCGTGACAATTGCCTTGAACATCCCAAGACGCTCAGGTACATTTGTGACGTTCCAATCGTCAATTGCGGCCGTAACGTGATTGAGGAACATCTCGATAGAGTTATCCGAATTATCCATGTCATCAATCAGACAAATCACATCCTTGCGAGCAGGATTTAATAAAATCGAAATGAAAATATTCCAGAGCACGGATGTTGTCCATGCGAGGCCGTCAGCATCAGCAGATTGGCTAGGAACCTTAACAAGTTCTGGTTGGCGAACAAGAAATTTTCGAATAAAGGCCAATAATAGCCCACGGAGGGATAGGTACCCCGAAGGAATTTTCTCGAAGGTAAAGCGGACCGTAATGGTATCACCGCGAGAAGTGAACTGGTGTACCGATAATACTTCAGCTAGATATCCAAGCAACGTTGATTTGCCACAGCCCATTTCACCATGAAGATGTAGAATTGGGGCCCCGCCATCAACGAGCCATTCCGCATACACCGCATTATCAGTGATCCAGGAGCATGTTGAGGGATACCGGGGATGATATGATCGTTGAAGGAGGTCAAAAGAGCTGTCGAGGCTGAGAATTGTGTGGTAGAAGCGCGTGCGATCAAGATCGTTTCCTATATCAACATGTCAGTCTCATAATCCCCCTACCTACTTGCAGCATGGGCGTACGGTTGGTGTACTCCGCCCCAGGGGAGAAGCAAATATGGGTTGTGAAAATTTCTAAATCGTCCTCATTGCAGTCGCTTGTGCATAGTGCCTGGTGTGACTTCTGCAATGGCTGCTGGTTCTCATTCGGAAGCCCTATCGTTGCTGAGGATTTGGCCACCAGCTGCATCCAAGAAACCAGATGTTAGTGGATATTATTGCATAAGTCGTGCCTAACAGATTCTAAGGCTTCCTACAATTGTATCTAGTGATGTATCTTCATAGTAACTGATGATATCAAATGTGCCTGCGACCAGGAGAAAGGATGCCGAGACCTGCGCAAATGCACTTTTATCAAGGCTGATCATAGCGTATAGGATATCTGCTCTCTGAGAGTCGTCAACTCCCTCATATTTCGAATATGCCATGCCAACATTGTAAAGGATCATTCCCCATGCACCTGGGTCCGTGCTATGAGGGCACCCACAGAACACCTATAAGTCCAAGGACATCAGACACGAACGCAGACACGAACGCAAAAAAGTAGATTAGGTTCTAAGACCTACCAGGCGACATATTCGCTGAAAGATTGGAAAATACTGTCTCTCCTGCGACGCCAGTACCACAGCCTGTAGCGAATCGTGTGCCAATGTCAGCAAGTTGAGAATAGCACTCGCAATAAAACGAGACCCAACTCACCTCTTTCAAAACAACCCCAGCCAGCCCATGGGATATCAATATCAGAGGACTGGGCGGTGCACACGCGTCCGAAAGACCTTGCCCTTGGTCAGTAGCTCGAGAAAAACGCTGGTGGGTAATCTCCGGCACAGGGTTCCAGCAACCGAGATATACCAGGAGCATGTCCAAGAGGAACCTCGCCTTATGGCGAATGGCGTCCATTGATGCTAAGTCGGCCAAGCAAATTTCACGATCGGCCATCGATCCCACAAGCCTACAATTCGGCAGGAATTTTACCCATGAATTTGGCTGATCCCATAAACCCATGGAGTGGGTTTCACCAGGCGGCATCTCGTTTCCGATCCGTACACTGATGGCAAATAAACTTAATAGTGTCAGACAAGTCAGCTATAGCTACTTAGTCAAACTCGTGTAAAGCTCTTAAGCCTCCCGAGGGTGGAAATGCAAAATTACAGGAGGGGCTATACTCAAATGAAGTCACGTTAACGGGCTGATCCATCGGGATATACGTAGACGCTTTAACTTTAGGACCGGTACTGTTGTGGCTGAGTGAGTTTTGACAATGCTGGACACTATTCAATTTGAATCAAAAGTGTTGTAATATGCGTTTCCTATAACGACGACCCCGATGTATGGAATGCGCACTATCTAACAGACTATATCGGTTTGATGTGAGGCTCTGGTTTGGACGTTTAGTATAAGCGTGGACTGCCTGAGCAGGTGTCAACTAACCAGACAAGTGTCAATTTGCGCTTGATAATCGGCTACGAGGGTTGTATGTGCCAACCAGACTAGATATTCGGGGGATTTAGGTATTCGTACGTTAGTTTGGTGATCAGCATTGCACTTGCCGCTCGCTTAGAGCACAACACTCTTATGTAAGTATGTACATAGACATCTTTTTATTGTTGTCCGATCCCATGACCACAGCATTTGCAAGGGCCTAACCGCTGCCAAGAAAATTACCTAAATACTTGTATCATCCCTAGCACGACTGTAGAGTACATGGCCGTATATACGTTTTGGGGTCTTATTTTACGGTTGAAAACAAAATGTGAGATCCATTTCATAATGAAATAATATAAGGGTAAATTATTACAGTATGTAAACCTCGGATCGCTTTGGTATTATACTGATGTCTGCTATACCTGTTTCAACTGAGCTGAAGTACGTTAGGAGGTAAAGAAATTACCTAGAACTACTTAGCTGTAGTGTTTGCTGAACAAAGGCGTCTTTCCAGGAGGATCTAAAGCACAACTCCACCCATCTCTTTGTTTTGAGATTGGTAGCCTGGTTTTGTTTCAAAGAAAGCAGGGATGAGATAGCGCAACAAACGTTTCAAACTAGATGCAGTTCTGTCTTTGGATTTCTAAGTTCCAAGGCCTGGAGCCAGACAAGATTGGAATACAGGGAGAATTTGACATACTGCGAAATATGAAGGCATGAAGATCAACGACCACTCGCAGCCAGGGCAAAAGTACGTGAGCATGGTCTTCCGGAACATCGTTCAAGCAAATCTTACATTAAATCCGTTCTCCTCGCTGAAGGCTCTCAGCGTACTGTTTCATGTATTCCTGCAAAGAGCTACAAATCTGTTTACGTTCCTCCGTCGCTGGTCCTAGCTGCTTCGATGGATCAAATGTGACAGGATCATCATCGTCTTGCTCTCCCCGCCATCTCTCTAAGAACCTCGTAACTCGATATAGCACATCCACATAAGCGACAATCTCGGCTTTCATAAGAAATCTCGAGTTATCAGGCTCTCTTGTCAACAATAATCCTGCCTCAATGGAATCCGATATTCCATCCTTTGCCGCCGGGTTTTCGTCAACCGTCCAAATTACGACATTCCTATTGCCGTAACATCTATTGCCACTCCAGTTTGTATTCCCTTTGACTATCGCCTTGGCTGTTGACTCAATGGTGGTTTTCTTTTCCATTCCAAAACCGACTCCCCCGTACCTTGCGTTGAAGCTTTGAACAGTCTCATCACCAACTGCAGTAACGTTGGATGCAAGCGCGGCTTCTGGTGCGATTCTGACGATTTTAGGCTCCATACCAGCACGGTGAAGTTCATCTTCGAAAGTCAATCTAATGGTGGCATGCCGGAAATTGCGAGTTGGGGCAAATTTCTGCTTAAGGAAGCGAAATTTGAAACGGATAAAAGTGACACCCTTATCGAATTCATCGCCTTCTTCGTATACGACAGTGTTACCATGAAAGAGATCAACGATCTCCACTGTGGAAACAAACTTATCATGTGAATTTTCTGCTGCCACTGCTCTGTGGATTTCACCGCCGGGCATGTCCTTTACACGGAACTGGGCTGTGATTTCGTTGCCATCCTCATTGACATCAACTTCGAAATTAAGCGGAATAGTCATCACTGGCAGCTGCATCTCGGTTGCCATTATGTGGCTTTCGTTGCGTAACTAGCTGAAGCTAATCAGACAAAAGTAGATGGAAGGACAAGGTGCAACTTCTGGTGTACTATAGGATCTCGAGGATTGTGCAAAACTAGTCACAAGCTATGATGTATACTCACCGGTATATACTCATATAGTAGGTAGTACCTGCCATTATGAACATTTAGAAGCCCGTACTTATACACATCTAGTTCTCATTTACCTAACCTGATAATGGCGTTTAATTACAACATTGCACACATGTCATGCAGGAGTGTGCACGTTCAAATATTTCCTTGTCTAGGGCCACACAGCCCTGTCTTTGTATAAGCGGCCTACCGTAGAGACTCAATTTATTTGGGGACCGTCTCGCCATGTTTGAATGCATGAATCAACCATGCATGTAGCTCAGAGTATCGAGACTCCTATTCTCAGTCGCGAACATTTACGGTCTCAGCGAGAAAATCAGCTAGCCAGTTGGCAAAATCCTAGAGATGATGAAGGCACAGACGTTTATAAATAATGACTGAGACACGCTGATGTTTCTGCTTAACCTCAATCGTGGCTGGAGAATCGAGATCGAGCATAACACCGCGATGCTATAATACCCCTGTCGTCGAGCTTGAAGCGCTTCCAGTCTGAAGTATTGTATGTACCTATTTACAGAGCTCTCACAATGTTATATGGTAGTCTGGTTGGCACTCGTAGTGTTGTGCCAACAAGACTATTATATGGAGACACACATGGATTTAATATGGATTTAGCTAGGGAAGGTAGTGGTGAACTAAGTCCCACGGGGTAGATTAAGGATGCAATACCACTTCATCCGCAATCATTTCCTTATTAGATGTAGGCGCTGTCGCAGAAACCGAATAGATAGGCTTTCAAGTATAGATATAGCAAGTTACACGGCATGCAACTCACCGAATGCAACGCCATGGCGCCAGTAATAAACAAATCATGTTCTCTGGATCTTAGGTCTTAGCAGAACACGAGATTAGGTATCTTAAATAGCAGTATCGAGTCGGTTCTCATGACCTATATTGCCAGAAAATGAAACCCACTGCGAATAAAAGACCATAATTCGGCCAGTCGCTGCATTAGACATCACCATTCTCCATCATCCTTATCCTGCACCCAGTGCAAGCAGATATTACCCTGTCCTATATTAAAATCTCGTTGGTGAGTTCCCCGCTATACCTATTCCGCTCGGACAGGTATGCCCCTGGTCAATGGATATATGACATGTCAACCGCCAGGATTATGATAAATCACTGACAAGTTTGCATTTAAGGACACTTTACTATTTGAGTAGCTTGGTACCTATTACTGTCTGCAGTTGTATTGGTTCCAATTCTAGGGACCTGTGCTGGCATCTGGGTTATAGCCAGGGTATACATATACAGCACCTCGAATTGCATCTGTTCCCTGTGCAGATCGATCGACAAGTGTGCTGATACAGGCAAGATGTCAATACCAAGGAGTAAAATTGGCAAGAAAGTTGGCCACATCAAATTCAACTACAGACATTCCATTACTAGGCGCCGCCACAACGAGACGCCTCAAAGGATTGTACAAGCTAAGGAGTCGCCGCTGCGGAATGACGACCAATTAGATGATGCGCTTGGGGTGCCAGCCAGTGGGCGTAAAAGGTGTAGGGGAGAGTTCGATCAACACGCTCTGGAGACCGGAGTAATTGGCCGCCTGTCGTTGTCAAAGTCGAAGCGCACGCGGAGGGGCCCAAATCTGGGGTCGAACGCCGACACTAGGTTTCCGCGGAGCCGACAACTTCAATCGTCTCCTGGCCGACTAGGTGATCGCGACCCAAGGCGCCTCCAATACAACAGAGCTGATGGCGAAACCAGAATCAGCGTTTGCAATGATATCAATTGCAATGGCATCCGATGTCAAGTATCGTGCGAACGTGCCGCTAAACGACGAAGGTCCATAGATAATTCCTGCCTATCTACAGACTCATATACGAACGCAGAACTTCAGTCCGCATTACGAACACAAAACTTTCATAAGGACACCCCACTGCTGTCTGCGCTTAGATGCCGCCATCTTGACCGGCTCGAAGAGTATTTGCTGAGGCTGAAGGCTAGCGATGCAGAAGGGGGCACGAACAGCCTAAAGGAGATATTGTCAATTCAAAACGAAGCTTACGACACCTGTTTGACCTATGCGGCCAAGCAATTTTACCACGCCGATATAAGTGGAAATCTGACCTCCAGCCTTGCTTCAACAGTTCAAGTACTCTTGGATTATTGTTCGTCATTTCCCGAAATTGTAATGATTCGTGCCAGAAATAGTCTTACTGCGATCCACCTCTTGCTTGAGCATTTGCCAACAGCGTTGAAGAAAAGCGATAGCTTATTTTTTACCATTGCTGAGTCAATGGTAAAACTTTGTCCCGATGTGTTGACTTTGAAATCAACTACGGATGAGTATTACGAATTTGAAGAGAGGCCTTTCGAAAAGTTAAAAAGGATGTTGGCGGAAGCGGAAAAGGAAGTGTTTACAGACTCGGCAGCACTGACACGATTTTCCGACTGCTTAAAGTACCTTTGCATCAAACATGGCTACGACTTAGGGATGTTGTACAAAGCGGGAGAAGGTCAGTCTGAAACAAACTCGATACGCCAGAATCTTAGGCTAACAAGATCCGTGGTTTGCCCAATAGAACGAAGTTTGGCATTGGATCTTACAGATTATGCAGATCGTTCAATTTCTTATAAAGATCTTGATGAATTTCGAAGGCCTAGTTTCGATGCTGTCTTGCAATTTATCAGCATCCCTCGTTCTTTCAAAATTGTTCGAACACCGAGGCTTCCGGGCTATCTGGAACCTAATTGCCATGATGCCGTTGGCCGTCATACACAATATGAATGGCATACGCGAACGATTGGCTCAATTCTCCACTGGTTGGGTAAGAATACTGTTCGTAATATTCTTCATGCACAGGTTGAGGATTTGGGGGATGGCTGTGATTGTATGCTGATGTTGATGGAAAATGCTCTCTGGAGATACCGAATTGAGACATGGGACTGGAGGAGGTATAATATTCCTATATCTACAATTTACAATGCAACCAGACAGGAGGAAGCGATTGGGGGTCCGAATGGCCAACAATCCTCAGTGAGGGAATTAAACCTTTATTGGAGAGGCGAGCCTGAGTGCCTCCCCGGAGATAGTTTGAGAGATCTCAAGCCAACTACATTCCCAGAGGTATGTTGGCTGCGCATGAATGCCAGAAATATCCTCAAGCTCCCTTGCCAGCATTTTGACATCGTACCCAGGTTAACATTGTGTAATGTCGCAGTTACAACTGGTGAAAATCACCATATACTACGACAATTATCAAACTAAAATTGTACCGCCGGTATTAACCCTTATTCCTTGAATGTATGGACTTGAACTGATAACACTACATCTGTATGTGATCTATAGGCCTATAAGGAACGAATGGAAGTGTATCTGAAGACCTGTCAAGGAAACCTTTGCCAATCATTCCAAATGTATCAAAGTCCGGTCCTCGATTGGCACTTCCTGCCAATGCCAGAACCTAACACTCAACCCAATGATATTGCAATCACATGGAATGACCCTAGGTGAGTAGTAACTAGGAAGCGATAGACATATACGCTAGGCCTGGTTCTATGGTATTCGTTGCTGACTGTGGATATAACTAGTGAGCCAAAAGATGACTTCCTCGATATCATGTATAAGTGGGGTAGATTTCTGGGGTCTACTGGGCTTCGATCAACTCGGCCGGTTACGGTGGCAATTCTTGATGATGGATTTGATCTCACTAGATCATCGATCAAGGAGAATTTCAAGGGTACACCGGGCATCTCGTTTCAGCCGGCTGGACTGTTGAACAATAATCAGAAGTCTAAGCCTTACATGAGTGGGGTCGCCGTTGGCTACAAATCACATGGAACAATCATGGCATATTATGTGAAGCAAATGTGCCCACAGGTTCGAATACTGCCTATCAGGCTTAACACGAGGGATCGGAGAAATAGTGCTAGTCGGTCTTTTGCTCCGTTTGACGTAATAGAGGTGAGGCACTCTATAGCGACGCAAGATGGTCGATATTCCGACTCGAGGGGAGTCTGTATTATTGGTGCTAAGAGGTTTCGTTCACAGGCTCTTGAGTTTATCGCCAAGCTCGAGTATCATGTTGTAAGTAACGCATCGCAATACAGTCGAGTTGACATTCCCTACATGGCCAGCAAATTCTGACATCGTATTCTTCCTTCCCAGGATATTGTGAATATGAGCTGGACAATTGAGTTCCCACCCAACTTCAACCCTGAATATGCATCTGCCTACGGAGGCAACGATGAAACGTATAATCTCTATTTCAGATTTCAAAAAGCAATGGTAGCTTTATTTATGAGGGGAATTATTCTTTTGTGTGCTACATCCGACAAGGGTCGCAATGCAACCTCAAGAAACATACCAGTCTACCCTGGAGCATTCGGATTCCGCAATCCAGATATATTGACTATAGGTTCGGCAAGTAGCGACAGCAATAGATCAAAACCCGCTTATACACCTGTACATTTTATCTTTCCTGGTGAAAACGTCCCACTGGAACCCGATCTAGGAGGGGAAGCCAGCGGAAGCTCAGTTGCGACAGCAGTCGCATCTGGAATGGTGGCTAACATACTCTTCCTGGTCGACCTAGTAAATCGAGAGGATGAAAAGCATGAGAGGAGCAGATCGGATGAACAATTCGCCTTGCGAGACAAAATCACCACGAGGATGATCGCGGATGCCTTTATGGGCATTCAAGGTTCCCCTACGCAGACACTAGATGTTTATGATTTTAAGCAAAGTGAAACTTTCGGAGAAACGTGCGAGATAAGTGATTTTGAAGCGGAGGATGGCAGATTATCGCGTGGAGGACTTGCTATTTCAAAAAGGTTACTGCGAAAACTTAAGCTAGTTAAGGTCTAATAGCTGCATACTGTAGGTAAGCCGATTATGAGTTCAAACGAACCGTACGCAAACTCGGCAGCTGCTTATCCTGGACTGCGTTCCGACGTTTCTTTTGCAGGTATATATTTTCTTTGGCAGGTTCGACATGGAACGCCATCCTTCTCACACTACCTACATAGATATACTCTTTAGACGGTGGATTGCCGTGGAACTGACGGGAACATGGACTCAGATTAAGGGAAAGGGTGCGGTTTGGTGTGGGGAAACGGCTGAGTATCAGCATTTATTTTGTATTCTGTAAATACTACGATAGGAGGACTGGTTTGTCTCTTCCAGAGAGCTGTTTTCATGCAAAGTGTCGGAAGGCTTGATAGTTCTCTATACGGATAGAAGCAGCCTGGATGATGGCAGGGTTGGTGGGATAGGGTGATGAGAAAGAGGATATATTGGGCGGTGTTGGATGAGGAGGTGGAAGGAATTGTCTGATTCTAATAGACAGAAATTTGGGTGCTATCAACCTCCAAGAGGCAATTACAGAGGGTGATACTCTAGTTTGGCAATAAACTCAAGAGCCTAAGAATGAGACATCTTAACACTAAAAGTACAGATGATATTGTTGTAGAGCCTCACCGCTATTACGTGAGACGGGGAAAAGGACCGACTGGTACTATTTCTCCGTTCCCCTATGTTTAGCCTGAAGGGAGGTATTCAAATTTGTGGGCAAATTTGTTTCACACAGTATGCCATGATTGCGCCATGCGATTTGTAGCCGACAGCGACTCCACTCATGTAAGGCTTAGGCTTATAATTGTTGTTCAACAGTCCAGCCGGCTGAAACGAGACGTTAATAATTTTGTAGCGTTCGTGAGATCATGTTAGCGGGGTTAAGAAATTTGCATGTTTGTTTACTAATAATATAGAGGCTTGGTCATGCCGTACGCGAGTAATGAAATAAAAAAAATAAAAATAAAATAAAAATATAGAGGCTAGTATACACATGACAGCGCCAAGTACCTACCTAACGGACAACGCCAAGTAACTCCCCCAAAGACAACAGACTGGTTGCGAGGCTACACAAAAACCTGTCTTCTCTTCAGGAATCAGGACTAGTTGAATACATGCCACAGAAGGTGTCCGAAATACCCACAAGGTGCTAACATTTTTTTTTTTTTTTTTTTTTTTTGGAACTCAGTACTCGTGTGCACAACCTTAAGGGTCGTATGACGAGCCACCCGGAAATCCGAGTGGTTTCAAGGGACAGTCAGGTTAATCTGACGCCCTGGGCAAGCTAGGTACAAAATCAAAACAACGCGAGCGAATAACATAAAGCAACGCAACAAATATCAAATATACACACTCTCCTATCGTCCAGCGAGGGGGCGGTAGAGGTAGGCGAAGAACGCCTCCACCGCATCCCACTCCTCCTCCTCTCCCTCCTCCTTCCTCCATATCGGTGTGTCTAAATCCTCCCACGTCCTGGCGTTCCCGATAAGCTCCCTGCGTTGCTGGTGGTGGTGGGGGCCACTGGGCTGGCACTGGCTGGGTCACATGAAGATAGTTCGGACTATTCTTCATGCACAGTTTGAGGATTTGGGGGAGGGTTGTGAATGTATGCTGAAATTAATGGAAAATGTTTTGTGGATTACCAGATTGAGACATGGGACTTGAGGAGGTATAATGTTCCAATATCCACGATTTGCAGTGCAACCAGACGAGGGGATACGATAGGGACTTCAGATGAGCAGCAATCTTCAGTCAGGATATTATACCTCTATTGGAGAGGAGAGCCCGAGTGCTTCCCCGGAGATACAAACCAATGACATTCCCAAAGGTCTGTAGGGAAGAATACCAAGGCAATCTCCTGATGCATTCCCCTTGCCAGAATTTTGACTGACCATCCCTGGGCTAACATCGTGGCGATGACTCAGTTGCAGCTCGTGAATATCACTATATATTACGACCAAAGTCAATCTGGAAATATAACACAGGTGAACCCCTACCGCGTGTATGTGTGGACTCGCACTGATTGCACTGGGCCTGCGAGTGAGTTAGAGGCCTACAAGGAACGAGTGGAAATGTATCTAAACACTTGTCAAGGGAACCTTTTTCAATCCTTCCCAAGGCATCAAAGTCTAGTTCTTGATTGGAACTTCATGCCAATCCCAAGTCGTAACACGCAACCTAAGGATATTGCAGTCACATAGAATGACCCTAAGTGAGTAGTATAACTGTATAACTAGAAAAACGAGGAAGCTCTAGACCAATATACTAGATCTATCTCTGTAGGATCGATTGCTGACTAGGGATATAACTAGTGATCCAAAAGATGACTTCCTCGATATCATGTATAAGTGGGGTAGATGTCTAGGGTCTACTAGCCTTCGACCAACTCGACCGGTTACGGTGGCAATTCTTGATGATGGATTTGATCCCACTAGATCATCGATCAAGGAGAATTTCAAGGGCACACCAGGTGTGCTATATATTATGTAGGAGGGGGTGTTGCAAATACTTTCGTCTGGGTACAGGCGACGGGCCTGTTGTTCCGTGGGCAGTGTGGAGGAAAACTGGAACCTCGCCATGGTCATGCCTTATGCGAGTAATGAATTAAAAAAAAAAAAAAAAAAAAAAAAAAAAATTCTTTTAGTGGATATTAGTCTATGCCAAGACCCTCTGGACGACCGAGCGCACATGAGACTATGTGAATATATGCTTCTTCGTACGGAGTATAAGGTACACAAATTTCAGAATGGAAGCTTGTTCTCGTGCCTAGACTGATTTATTTGGTGTAGTGCATAAATCGAAGCTTATGTAATATTTAAATTATGCCTAGAATGTTTTCTGGTGCGGGATAAGCATCGCAATGCAAGAATATGCTGATTCTGACAAGGGCCAACTCGCAAACTGATATCAATCGTCCACAGTACTAGCCATCAACTGTAACGACCTATATATTACCCTCATCATACCGGGCTCTTAGTCACGAAGTCCTCTCTGTTATAGAATATATTGATAGGTAGCATCAATGTCGACGGAAGAGATTCACAATCGATCATTGGACCTCAGTGGGGTTACAAGCATCAATATCTGTTTATAAAATAATAACATAATCCAATAAAACAAAAACAAAATTAGCGATCGGAAGAATAGTAAGTTAATGAGACCCTTGCATACCATCATCCAACAAGCTTACGTTTCCTAGACTATAAATGAATGAACCATAGACAGAATTGTTCCCAATCCACTAGAGCTTATATCCTTCGTCCTGACCACCCAAATACCCCGGTTCAAGTCCAATTCCAATTCCAATGCCAATTCCAATTCCAATTCCGATTCCAATTCCAATTCCAGTGCCTGCGATGCGAACAAAGAATATAATACCAGAAAAATGAAAAAAAAGAATGTGATAATCTGTGGGAGCGGAGGTGATGATGACAATCCACAGTGCTGTGTAGATAGCTATAGTCTAGGTGGCTCTCAGCCAGCTAGATCATGTACACAGTGCGCATCCATCTAAATACTGATGACTTTAGCAAAGCTTTGAGTTCATCCATCCACAAATCTGCTTGAAACGCTGCTTATTGATCCTAGTAGCCGTGTTCCATCTGACGGTATAGCAATTCCAGAAGTCTGGGAAGTTCGGATAGCAGGCCTATATTAATATTACATTAGTGGATCTCTACAACTACGAGGTCCAGGGCCGAATTCTAGGTCAAACTTACCTGTCTATGAGTACTATGGATTCCGTAAATGACTCTCTTGTTCGCTTTCTTTTGATACAAATATATCCCACTGCCGGTCTGCTTGGCCACCGCATCAATCTCATGATCAAAATGCAGGTTGGTAGTAGCAATGACTGGCCCGTAGCTATGCCACATGCTCTTGGCGGGCTTATCCGAGGGAAATCCATTGAGGTTGAGTTTCCAGCCCTTGGAAAGGCCAGTGTGGTATCCAAAGGGAATCCAGGATTGCTTGGTGTCGGGGGTCTTGAGAATGATGAGAGCGTAGTCATAGTCCCAATTGCCGTACTTAGTCCAGCCTACTACAGAGTATCTATATACAGAAGAGATTATTATGAGAGGTTAATTTTATGGATCTAGAAGGAGGCAGAGACGAACACTTTAGCCCAATCAAAGGTTTTGTCATTCCCCGAGGTTTTGAAGATAGTGAATTTCAGATTTTTGTGCCAGGTGCCACCTTTGCCAGAGTGGACGCAATGCCCGGCAGTAAGTACGTGGCGTGGTCCAATTAAAGTTCCTAAACACCCAACATATAAGTAAGTGCTACTAGTCTAGCACAGTCAAAATATGAGATTCACCAACCTGTGCATCCATTGCCCACCTGCCCAATCGCACTATATGGGTAAAGCCACGTACTGGTAACCAGGGTTCTATCGTCGGGCCCAATAACCCACCTCGAGCTCATGTGCGCCTTCGGCGCCCGCCGTTCCATAGCGGGCTCATCAAAATTCATTCCCCTTCCCACAGTCAGCTCTCCGACCTGTCCCTCTTCCGCCTCCAGCTTCTGGAACAAATCAAAACTAAATCCCAAGCTCTGCACGACCCCATCGTTACTCAACACCTCTACAAGATGATTTGCCCATTTCTGTTGTGGCCCAGAGTTTCCCGCAGGAGGCTCACACTGGTCGGTATCGTTGACCAAAGGGAGGGAAGTATCAAAGTCTGCGAAGCGAGCTTTGGATTTAGGACCAAAGATGATGTTTTTTCTGATATTGAAGGGGTTGTCTTGTGGGTCGGCATAGGTCTCGCCAGAGTCAAGGCGATGCTTGGGTTCCATCACTGGGACTGGGTTGTCGGGGGCACTAGTGAGGTTCTGAGTGGGGAAGTCCTCAGGATCGAATTGAGCGTTCGTGCATGGACAGATTGTGGAGAGGAGTACGAAAAGGAAGAAACACCGCTGGGACCACATTGTATGTGTCTGCCCGAGCGTGGCGGAGGTGATATCGCTGCTGGGGAATCTGGAGAGAGGCGAAGGGGTAGAAGAGAGTAATGTTGTGTGATCGGGAGGAGTGTTGCGGTTGGGAATTCAGGATGTAGGATGATGGTGATGAGGTGAAGAGGCAGAGTAGGAGGGGAGGTCAGGCCAGTATATATACACATTTGGGTAACGTATCATGGTGAAGTTGAAGTTATCCAGGCTAGCTGCCCGGGCCCCATGAGGAATTGGAAACTGGGATGGTATGTCAGTGAACCCTGCTGCTACTATTCGAGAACTTCAGCAAAAGTAGAATCTACTAATTTTAGTTTCCACAGGCCTCTCGTAATACATGAGTCTCTAGATGCAGAACAGCCCAAATCCAGTCGCACTTCAACACATAGACAACTTGCAAGCATACCCTGAGGCAATTTTCCCGAAAGATGTTACACCAGCCACTAGTATCCGTCCATGAGGCCATCGCCTTGAAGCATGGTTTTACAGAGCTATAAACAGACATGATTGCGTATCACTGACACATGTTGCCAGCGTGCAAATTCCTGCTGTATGTCAGATTCGCACATGTTCATTCCAGTGTAGTCAGTCTCGAGATGGGTTTGAGTAGTCCTACAATTCAAGCTGTGAGATATCGCAATTGGCATGACAAGGTCAATGCTGGACTCAGGTCTGCTTCCATAGTGGATTCATTTGATTAATCCTGCATTGATATACGGTATATATCATATGACCATAGCTTAATAACAGGATAGAATCCGAATTTGAAACGCAATGAGTGCAATGTAGCAGGGCCGCGATTTATGTTTGATCGCATAGTAATTCGCACACCAGTAGATGGTTGATTCAGTACCTGAAATCCGTTCGAGTCTCCCATGCTACTCCTAGGATGTGTATACATCTTCAAGATCAATGGCTAGTATAATACCCAGTCCCAAAGAGCTAAGTCCCACGGAGCTACGAGAAGCAAGTATATCGTATTGACTCGAGTGCCCAGTGTCTCTGCTAAGCTTTTGCCTCGGACCAGATGAGGCTTCAAATTCTCCCATACAAATAAAAATTGGCACGCTATAGCTACCAGATGCAGACGTATATCAACGACCTACCACTGGTTTCAAGAAGTTCCCTGTCTGGACGTTACACAAACAGCGCCGCCTCGGAGACCTCGTCATACACCCTTAAGGTTGTGCATACGAGTACTGAGTTCAAAAAAAAAAAAAAAGCCGTCTCGGAGAATTCCTCGGACAATTCCAGTACAAGTCCTTAAAGCTTTGTTGTGCAACAAACTGCCGTGTGTAACGTCGCACATAACAAACTCTAGGAGAATTGTTGATTGGTGTGATACTTACACCAAGGCATTCAGTTATTCGCTAAAGCTTAGCTTACCATACTGCTGGCTCCCAATCCGCCTTTTCCGATACGTTCCGCAATTCTTCTGAAGGAGCTAAATTTGGGCAGTAGCCAATCGGGGTTGACTGACCGCAGAGATGTCGCTCCGGAGGGATATGTGATATGCATCAGTTACTTGGTCGACAACTAGGCACTGTAATCGTATTGGGTGACTGAGGCAGAGCTGCATAGTATTACAGCCACCAAATGCGTACTGAAGAGCATGTATGCACATACAGAGTCTTAGCTGGCGGGCACCGTCCACTCGTAGAGTTTCTGCACCATCAGCGACCTAAGTCTTAAGTGTGGGATTACTCGACTGGGCTAGCTCTTGTGTGACTACCTAATCTGATACACTTGGCACTCGGTTTGCTTTTTTTGGGAATGGGACCAAAATAGTCAACCAGCGAGAACGTATAATGTAAGGTGCCATCGGACTTCTATTTTGGTATCGATTGACAGGCAAGCGGGACATCTGATTGGAGTCTATATTGAGGTGACATCTCTGTCTCATGTTTATTGATAATGATTCCTCTACAATTTGGCGTAGACATTACCCACGGAGAAACAGAACTTGGCAGGACTGCGGCTCAAACTAGCTTTTCACTCCCTATGCTATAGCCACTACATAACAATAAAGATGGAGATTATGAGTTTGCAAAGGGCGTCGCAAAATTAGCACTCCCCACCGTGTATAATGTTCCTCATTTTTGTTAACAAAACACATCAATGGGATAGTTGGCTTAAGCTTTTTTTTTGGCAAATCAGTACTCGTATTGAAGCCTCTTGCTTATGACGAGGCAGCGCATCCCCTCAGGTTAAGCCTGACGAGATTATCCAACCACTGGGCCGCTCCCTGCCCCTGGCTTAAGCTTTCCTGTGCGAGCAATAGTCAGTGAGGTCTCTACTGAGACTAGTCACAAATGGCCTTGGTAGTCTCTATGAGAAGTTGTGCAACCAGACTACCTTGGTAGTTGAGGATGGAAAAGATAAGACCTAGAGTGTATATATAGACTGACACACTAACACAATACCAAAGATACAAACTTAATTCTTGAAGAATCAATTTCTTGAGGGCTGGGCGATCACATTCTGATATTACGATTATTTATGCAACAAATGATCGAATCATCGAATCCTGAGACCTTCGCATGGTTTCCCCCAACTAGTTGGCACTAGGATTCGGTCTATATCAGGAGCTGGAATGCATATTCGCCCGCGCAGCCCCACTACACGTGTTGGGAACAGCATTCACTTACCCAACCTACCGTTGGTGCCTTCCACCCTCACACTGCTACTCCCTCCAAAACTCAGATTAACGTGGAAACTAGCAACCCTAGTCGTTTCTCCACTTCTACTGGGAACAAATGCCACTCTCTGACTCTGTCCGTTGACTACTATATTTGGAAACAGCTCTATGGTGCCCCCATTGGTAGGTATATCGCATGTGAATGTTGGCGCGAGTGCTGCATTGCTGGATCCATTATTGAAACCAAGTATATCCCTCTATAACTACCAAGGTGCCCGATAGTCGTAGTGCCCGAACAGTCCGTGCAGAACACTGTGGTCAAGGTATTGCAACTGGACTCGGCTTCGTAGGAATTATCGCTGGGAGGGGTGGACCAGGTACCCCCCGACACATTTGGTAACCAATTGTAGTAGAATGGCTTGACGTCGTGAATTAGTGATGTATTTTCAAGCACAATTGGCAACATAAGTTGAAGTTTAGCTGGTGACCATTAAGTAAAGCAGTAACAGTCCGTACCCACCAAAGAACCTGTCCTCCCCGAAATGGTCATCGCAGCCAAAGGTAGGTGGAATACAGGAGCTTTTTTGGGGCCCAGCGGTCGCCCATGTACCTGGTGTTACATTAGCAATAGCAGCTAGTATGGCATCGATGAATAAAATCTACATTGTGAGCCCTTTCCAACTTGGAGAACGTAAGTAGTCTAAGAGTTGCGGGTGTTAGATCCAGTTGGTGCAACTAACAATCATAGCCAATTAGTGAACTAGATGGGCTAACCTTGAACATTCATCTCACAATTTTGCCAGGCGACCATGGCCCACTCAAACTTGTTGCCGTGGAGCACTTATTGTCATTAGTGGCTACACCGGTATGTGTTGTGATGAGAATGTCTGAGCAGACCTAGATGATCTTGTTTGGAGTGTAGCTCTACTCCATCCTGTGTGAGATATGGCTCATAGCATTAGTTCTTCAAATTTTGTCCAGACTACCAAGGATACGAATAGGGCAAACATGAAATAAACTCCATCTTTCTTGATTACTGCTCGTGCCTCATACTTCTCTGCCCACAGGTACACGTTACTTTGTACGCCGAGATAGTCATCCAACAGACGATCGATATCTATTTTGCGCGCTACCCCGAGGGACATTGTCAGCTGGGTTTATGTATATGGTACTGTAACAGGGGAAATAGACGTACATCCTCCATAAGTAGATATCCAACGCCATCATCATCCTTGCATTATGTTAGCACACCCCAGACCCAGTCAATGACAAGTTGTGCACCTTTCAAAGACCAATATCTTTAGATTCGAACGAAAGCTCCCTCTGCTTACCTTTTCTTAATCTCGGTGAACCATTCTGACAAGATATAGCCCAATAGCTTAGAAGGATGTAACCCTCCTGTGGGAGTAGGTTCCGCAGACGCTTGAGCCGGTGGCCACGCTCACCAAGGTGAGGTATCGAACGAGAACTACTGGACCGAGCCCACCTAGACACAGCAGTAGCATGGGTAAGAAGCAACATCGGTATCCCAGGGGATGGGGAAGCAGACGCAAAGCAGCCTACGAGTCAGCATTAGGCGGCAGACGTCAGAGCGGCCTCGAAGGCCAGAAGAAAGGAGCAACGGACAGAACCATTCAACAGGTGCCTCTGACACACAAACCGGTGACCCTTCAACAGCTGGCTACACACGGTAGGTAAAGCGAACTCACCGGTATGTCCGCACTGCGACTACCCGCAGGAGGATGGCTACCACATTAATGCCACGCGCTCATCGGAGGCCTTACGACATGGGAAGAACTGGACCAACTGATATGGAAGAAGGAAGAGGGAGACTACGGGGAAGAGTGGGACGCTGTGGAGGCGTACTTAGCCAATCTCTACCGGCCCTTGTCGGGACGCTAAGGAAGACTGTAGATAGTTTTGGTGTTTTTATGATTATTTTTATCCTATACATGGCGCGCCGGGCTGGCAGATTAACATAGCTGTCCTAGGGACTACCCCTGACTCCACTCGGGCTTCCGGGTAGCTTGTCATGCGAACCTTTAGGTTGCGCACACAAGTAAAAAACAAAAGCTATCACTTGGCAAAAGCTAATAGGCCGGAATCTAGGCTAAAATGCCGTCCCACACATTCAATAGAATTGATTGTTTATTAGTTTTCGGAACGGCGTATAGCGAGAGTCTAACCAGTGAACACCGTAACTATTGACGGAATGTTCAAACAGGATATTCAAGTTCGGTAGCATGCGGTTTTCAACCAACAATAGCATTCTAGTCCTTGAAGTCTGTATATATTCTAGCGCCCAAGCGTATCCAAGATATAACCTATGCATCCAGACAATCAACCGCATACATAAAGGGCCTATCGGGTAGTTAGCATCTAAGTAGGATAGAACAGAGGCGATAAGAAATCTATATTATGCTGGATAATATACATGTCATAAATCCTCATCCTGTGGTAGCTAGCCAGTGCAAGGATTCTACCGAGTTCAAGGTAATAAGGTGCGACTTATGGATAAGTCAACATTCTCTGGAGATCATTCTCGGAACCGGTAAAGAAAGAAAAATATTGTTCGATTCTATTCCACCAGTACATGCTAAATTAGGCAGTTGACAAACCAGCAGGCTAATACCTATTCAGGACATCCGGAAAGGGTAACTACTAGTGTGGTTAGTACCAACTTGTACTAGCTACTAGCAGCTCTAAACCTCTTACAAACACACCAATACTGACATTGCTGGAGTTTGGATTCATCTTGCCGTGGCGCCCCGTACTAGCTTCTTTTTGTTCAATTAACAACTTCAAGGAATCGGCGAAATCACACGAGTATATGGACATAATTATAAAGTATTAATACATCCTACTTCATTGGTTCCAATCGTAAAATACGAGCAGATATATTTCTGATCTAGATCTTTCGGTGACTGTGCAAGGGACAAAATCACAGTTAAATCGATGGCAAATGGTCCAATATGACCGGTTGCTCTGGTTTCTTGTGATTTCGAACCTCTCGGCCTTATGAATCTTCTCATGTCAGTAGCTCTGACATAGATGAATAGTATACTGACATGATATCTATCATGACATAAATAGAATTTCATGGGAGCCAATGCATGCGAGGTTGATTGACGTCACACCAGCATATATAGAGTCATAAGAATGCCACACGGTTTGTTGCCATTTTAAATCATGTTCTACGGCATTCACTAAAACTGAATTGGCTGGAATTACATTTCTTCTTCGGAGTCGACCAATCTCACCGATTGGTTAATTCCCATTGGCTATCAGCATACCTCCTTGGCAACAAATTGCGAAACCAATGTGTATAAGTTTAGGCCATCCTTGTTCGCACACCACGCAATCGCTTCCAACACGGCCGTAGAATTTGGTAGAAGGAGAATAGCACTGTCACATTGTATTACTACAATAGATGGTTGAGGCGGTAGAGCTCCTCAATTTAGGGAGTTATGGTTGCTTTGTACCTTTTACATACAAATTTGTATGAGGAGACTCGGTACCATCACTTCCTTTGGATTTCTCGCATGATACGAACTGCAGTGCTTACTTAGCAAAATTTAAAAAAACATATATATTTATATTTTCATCTATTTATTACAGAACATTCCCAACTTCTTGAGTTAAAGTCCTTAAGCTTTGATTTCTCTTGGAATTAGTAAATAGGACATATTTCACTATTTTTGGTGTGATTTGCCTACAAGGATGGCATGGTACTGTAGGTCGGAAAAGGTCGGTACCTGGGGATTGGAGACGGAACGCATTGTAAGATCTCACCCTAAGCGAATAAAGCGATCCCGGTGATAATAGAAATGTTTGGGTGATTTCTATTGTGGCCATTAAAGCTTCTCTTTGCACACAAGGGAATCCTGCAATCACAACAACCTAAGTTGGGAGTAAGCACTAGGTTATTCCCACTATCGTCTCATATGTCGTGACAGCCTGCAGCTGAATCCATTGAATTTACTCTGAAGCGCCGCATGTTACACAGCCAGAGCTTGCTGAGTAGTATGCATGCATAACTTAAGGTCCGGAGGGTAGTACTAGACCTGCGTATGGCTTCGGTCTCTTGAATAAGTTTCCGTTCACCAGCGTCGTGTGTGGTTTTATACTTAGCAATATTAAGATATTTGTCATAGGGGATTCTAGGATCTCATAGGCAGAGCCCACATGCACATTTTCGGTAACATCGCGTGATGGCCTGAAGCTTATTTAAGAAGCATGGGGGGTGAAGGAGTATGTACTCACAGTACGCTGAATTCGTTGGCACACCTCCACCAGCCGCTGTTGGCTTCCAAGCCTTTCAAATTGCGCTTTCTTTAGAGCATCTATGCTGTTGGGTAGGTAGTCTGGTTGCACGGCTGTTGGGCTACTCTTGGCATAGCCGATTGGAATATTTCCCGTGATATTCGGCATACACTAACTACCATGCAATCACTGTTCCCATATCGGCACAGGGATAACACCAAAGTCAGTAAGCATCAAGCAAGACTTCTCTATAAAAAACTCCATGAGTGCCTATATATCTAATGTGGTGGGAGGGTAGAACTAGTGTGTCATCTACGACCATTGACTGAAGAAAACGAGGCATCCCGTCCGCTCTGCCATATCTAAGCTTCAGATGCTAGGCTACTACTGTGGTGGGTGACCATACGGGAATCTCTAGTGTTGTAGATACCTAAATTTTGTACGTAGATACAGGGGGCAGGGAGCAGCCCAGTGGTTGGACAATCCCGTCAGGCCTAACGTGAGGGGATGCGCTGCCTTGTCATAAGCGAGATGCTTGAATACGAGTACTGATTTACCAAAAAAAAAAAAACTAGTGTGTCAACAGTGCTGATATAGCATGTTGTGGATTATATCTATGCTGTACGAGGGGCTTGTGCCAACCAGACTTAAGTAGTAGTTATATGCTATTCTAATTATGTTCAAGCTAGCTTGGAACCTCCTGTCGGCCGAGTTGCCGGCTGGTTAGCCTGTTGTCCTTAATCTTACCTGTATTTAAGCTACCCATCAAATAAATCAGTCTGGGCACGAGGACACCTCCCTCAACGGCACAGCACGGCTCTCCGAGATGTCTATCCCTGAGGAGGAAAATGCCAAAACTATACAAATCTCGAAGTACTTTCGTGCCGATGTCATTTATAGCTCTGACTGTGCATTCCATACCAGATCCCAAATATCGTGCGATTGCAAATGTTTGTATACTATATTTGTTATGCTGGTTATGGTATGCCTAGGTATGCATCGCATGCGCTCGTACGTGTATGTGTGGACTCATATATATCTGATGCTGGCCATTGTAGGCAAAATCATATATAAGTATTTTGCCCTGGTCACTGCGTGCAAAGGATTACATAGTTCGCCCTTAGGATGTCAACCTGTAAACATTAGTACAAAACTGTCTCCTGTTACTAGAATAAGTAGCTGAAAAATCTTTGGTTATGCATATATTCTCAATTTTATCATGCAATTAATCATTATTAGTAAAATTTCTACCTTCTCCTCCCCCAAACTTGCGCAACGCGCTGGATTGGGGGCTGCTCGCATTCTGTCCTCTTTTTTCCAGAGTATGGAAGCGGTATCGTAGGAGCATCAGGGCTCGGCTGAGCTGCCGACAACTCGGTCGACGGGAGGCTCCGTGTTAGCGTGAACATAATTAAGGGCATTAATGGAAATCCGGGGCATGAGATTCACGGGTTTTTTTTTTTTTTTTTCTTTTGGTTTTATGTTTTTTTTTCGTTTTATTTATTTATTTATCTTTTTTTTGTACAGGGTTCATTGCCTTAAGATTTTGCACACGAGTAATAAGGGTTCTTTTAAGGAAAAAAAAGTGGGCATAATTAGAATGATTGCCCTGGCATATTCTTGCTCATGCAGTGCCTGCATTTTACGAACGCTAGTGGCTTCAGCTCCTATTGACACTCAAGGGAAAGCTACTTGGGGCACTTGATTGCAGGCCATTTTGGGCCTGGGCAGAAGGCCACTCGGGAACAGCAATTATAGCTGGCGATTAAAAATCAATTTATAGCGCTCTATCATAGGCTATTAATAACAGCGAATTGAGGCCATTTTGAACCTAGCGAGCAATGCTGGGTAGGACTCACTGTGGATTTGTTTTTTTTTGAACTCATTCCTCGTATGCACAACCATAGGGGTCATATGACGAGCCACTCGGAATCCCGAATGGATTCAAGGTACGTACAGGTTAGTCAACACGACCGGCAGAGAGAGAGAAATGGTGTCTATGGACCGAAGGAGAAAAGACAACCACTCGCAGGTACAGCCATCACCAGTCTCAGGGAATCCAATGACACTGGTGGAAAATACGGAGCACAGGCGGGAGGAAAATTAAACAAGACGGCTTGCAGGTAGAAATGGAAACATTCACCCAAGTAGAAACATCCGACAAATTCATGCAGGTAGAACATCCAACACATGCACCCGTCCGTCTCCTCCACAGACGGGGCACCTTCAATCTTCTCCTTCACATAGCTTGCAAGTCTCCGACGTACCTGTACTGGTGGTTGACCTGATGGACGATGCAGCTCTTTATTTCCCTTTTCCGTTCCTTCTTCCACTGCTAGCTGGGCGGTTCCAATCATATCTTGTGGTGCGGGAAAGCCTCCTTCCCATTCGCAGTCTGTCCACACCCTCTGCTGATTTAGTGTAGATGACCAGGGAGGATGCCGTCTTTCCCGGTTCATGCTGTTTCTGATCCCATGACTTCCACATCTTTATTGTCTTCCTCAATCCACCTTCTCATCTGCCCTGGCTTGTGCTTGGTTGGAGCGCCGTGCAGGACTATAGCTTGTGCTCTAGTTGGGGTGCTGGAGGTGGGGGTGCTGGCTTTGATGATATTAGAGGTGGTGCCTCTCTCCTTGACTTGCATGATTTGTGTGTCTGTGTGTGTGTGCTTTTGGAGGAGTTTTGTGCGCTAGTGGTGCCTGCCGGTGTGCTGCTTGACTCTCCCTGGTCTCGCCGCCGCGGGGGAGCTGTGGTCCGGATTCCAGTATCTGTTGTCGTCGGTTCGGAGGTCTATGTCCCTACCGTTAGTGCTCCTGTTGATATTTCCGAAAGCGGTAGAGTCTGGGTTCCTGCCTTTTCCTGCCTCTACCTTTGCTGGAACTTGGGAAAGACCTGATTCTAGTATCTCTGCGCCAAGTGGTCGATGCATTGTACATTTTTCGTGGGGAAGAGAATCTAAAAAGAGATGCTGCAGAGTTTGGTGCCCGCGGAGGTAATAAAACCACTCTGCCCTCATAGTGTCATCCTTGGGGCACGCGCTGACCAGGGTCTGGAAGGCAAACTTTACATCGTCGTTATCCTCTTCGCAGTCAGAGACATCTGTTAGCTGTTCCTATGGTGCTGGCGACTCGTATATTAGCTGCTGTGGGACTGGTGCTGGCTTGCTGAGGCACGTCGGGCCGTGATTAGGCTATGGGTGTTCAGTGACTGGAAGCTGAGTCTTTCGTGAGTCTATCCTGATGGTGTTGACCTTTCTTTTTCCCTGGTTCGGCATACCGTCGGACGGGATTGGTTGCTAGCGATTAGCGTGGCTACTTCTGCGTCTCTGGTTGCGTCCGGCAGCGTAATGTGGGAATTACCTTGCTTGTCAGTGGATGAAGAGTCCGAGGCTGCGCCCCGGGTTGCCCGCGGTGTGGGTGCTCTCAACACTGTCATGGACCAATGGCCGTTCGAGGTAGGTTTGTGTGAGAGCGGAGAGAAGAAGAGCTCAAAAGACTTCAAGCGAGGGAGGAAGGTTCGCGACGGTTGTTACCCCAAGGTCTGAGTAGATATCCTTCTTGTGTGTAGCGAAGGCTATGTCGTGGTGCTGTTGGCTTGTCTGTAGCTGCTCCAGTGGTTGAGTTACGACCGTCTCAGTTTTCCTTGGATTGGCGAATTCGGAACGTCAATTGCCTTGTCTAGGGATATTTACACAAATCATCAAATTGATACTGGACTATCAAATTGCTTGGATTAAGGGTATCCATATGGAACTCCAATGGCCAGTCTTAAAGGACATCCATGCTGCTACGGCTCAAATCTGGCTGTGGGACGCACCCAATTTGATAAGGGCACTCTATTTGATAAGGGTCACGCGATATGTCGCAGGTCAATGGAAGAGCTCTCGAGCAACCCAAATAACGTGTATCCACTAATACCTACCTTGATAGCTAGCTCGCCCTAGCCTCGTACCCAGGTTATTATTTTTGTAGCGTTCGTACGTGACAACGCCAAGTAACTCCCACAGTAATATTTTTTGAGTGAGTAGCGTTTAAGCAAGAATTACTAGAAAGCTTGGCAGACAATACTAGCCTCGTAGCAACCAGTCTGTTGTCTATGGGAGGAGTTGCGAGGTCACGAACTACAAAAATATTAACCTGGGTACGAGGCTAAGCTCGCCCCTGATACATGCCGAATCTCAGTTGCCACGCCGAGACATTTCCATGTGGAATTTCAAACAGTTCCCATTTTAAAGTAAAGTTCAGCAGTTGGATAACTATACGCAATTCACGACAGGATCAGTACCATGTAGAAATTAGGTAGTATCCAAAGAGGATACCAATAGAAGTTAGGTAGACTTGATAGTGGCACACCATACTAAACTTCACTCAGCTGGCAGCTGGGTACAATATTTGCATAAATTGGCAGTTCACAGCATGGAATTTGATGTGGTGCTAAAGGCCGAATCGAAGAGGAACGACAAAAGCCAGCGAGATAGCCGCCCATAGGTTGGAAGCTGGCAGAGTCGCACCTGCTTGAAAAAATATGCATATATATGGCTTACTTTGTTCGAAGCCAAGGATGTGGTGAGGGAGTGGCAACGGCAGGGGGAATATCTCTCCGTTACTTTTTGTTACCTACATGTACTTGTTCCATTCATGATGGTATTCAGCCATATCGAAAGCTGGTTGTTCTTTTCGGACGTCAAATGGGTGAATGGCCAGTGAATTAGCCTGTTGGTGCGCAATCGATGGATGGGTCGGCCAAACCGTCAATAGCGCCCCAATGAGCCGGTCGATTGGCCAATTGAAAATATTGGTGAACGGTAGTCTGGTTGCGGTGAACGGGTCCGATACGTTGAAGCCCGCCAATCATGAAAGGTCAAGCTGGGCACGAGAACAATGGTCAAGGCACCAGCAGTGAATGTGGCATCCTAAATATTACAATACATTACAATACCCTTCCGACCACCGTTTGAGCTAGCCTCATGCTTCATGGTTACCCGACTAAGCTAGCGACTACCGTATCCGGTAAGCTTGGCATTCTCTCAACCTTTTTGGAACGCGCGGATCATTTTTTTGAGAACTCATTACTCGTGTGCGCAACCTGAAGGTCGCATGAGGAGCATCCGGAAGCCCGGATGGATTCAAGGGTGAGGCAAGTAAACCGCCTGCCCTGCGCGAGCTATGTACAGGATAGATGGCAGAAACAAAGGTGAAGTCGAACTAGTTGATACCTATGTCGTATTTCTTCTGGTTTTCTCCAAGGGTTCCGGCCCGTAGAGGTAGGTGAACAACGACTCTAGCGCATCCCATCGTCTTTTTCTTCTTTCCTTCTCCACAAGGGACGTTTTCTTTGGGCAGGGCGGGGAACCCTTTGTGTAGGCTTTGTGAGGAGGGATAGCGCAGAACGCGGCACATCTGCTGAGTTGCTCGGGGGTGGCGGGTGGGAAGTGGCTGAGGTGGGAGCAGGTATGGGGCAATCCGGAGTGGTGTGAAAAGCTGGTGGCGGCAGTGAGGGGGTGAGCTCGGTGGGGCGACGGGGCGGTTGTTTTCATCTGTCTTTCTCGTGCGGTATTCTCAATCGGGGGTATCTGGTCGTGTACGTAGATACGAGGGCAGGGAGCGGCCCAGAGGTTGGATAATCCCGTCTGGCTTATAATCGAGAAGCTTCAATACGAGTACCGTATTAATTCGCGAGTAAGAATGCTGTCTTACTAACAAACGGGCGGTCGGAGGGGCCTTAAATTTACTGTCTTATATACGATACTAGCTTAAACACGGGGTACTTTCTTATAAAAGAATTTCCCTGGAAAAAAAATTAAATTCCAGAACAAAGGGAGGTATGTTCTTTAGCATAGGTGATAGCTGCCGGTTTGAATTCTCGGGTGTATTGACGTCTTCGGACTGGAGTATTCAAAGTGGTTGCTTCCTTTTCAGCCTCACGTAAGGCATTGAAGTGTACAATGTCTTGTGCCATATCAGGTCCTTCGGAATCCGCCTTTGATAGTGCTGGAATGGCTGTCCGCCTGCTAGAGTTCTGCAGTTGCAATACTGAGGTTGCGCGAGGTCTTTGGCTGGTGGTTTGCGCACTGGGTCCAGCACGCAGTGGAATTGACATTGTACGTAACAAGTGATAGTGATAAGTGAAAGAAACTGGCAGTCAACGTTGACATTACTTTACTACTGTCCTATAGGAAAAATTTGCTGTCTAAAACACGATTCGGATATCTTGGCCAAAATCAGGCTGTTTTACCCCTGTCTTATATACTAATACTGTCCTGCCGAGTAGTACTTTCTTACTCGCGAATTAATACGGTACTGATTTACCAAAGAAAAAAAGGGACGGTTCATACAGGGACGGCGACACCATGATACCACCATCTCGTGGGTTAGAAGCCATATCGGCCTCCCCGGAAACGAAACAACGACTCCAGAGCTAGAGCAGCTTTTTTGAATTAGTTCTAGGTGGAATCGCCGGCAATTCACGAATAGCAACGCGAGTAGGCATCCGAGCAGCCTTCAAGGAAAGGCGTAAATCCCAGCGCACCCACCCAGGTCATGGCTCAAATAGATCAGACTGAAACGGCTACCATGACATTTTCGATTGCCCCCGGCATCACCGACAAAGGAAGAAACTCATAGGGTCCCCCCAAACCTGGGAGTAGCTGGACTAACCCCTGTGGAGAAAGGAAGAAGGAGAGAAAGACGATTGGGACGCGGTAGAGGCCTTCTTCACCTGGTCCCTCGCATGACGATAATGGTAATATTGGAAAGTTAGCGAGCAGGACACGAGAGACGAAAATAAAGATCAGTAGAGGCCACAGGACGCGTTGGCCATTTTTAAAATAAATTTTTTTTATTTCACCTTCGAATTGATATCTTGATTTCACCAGATATCCACATATGGATGTTTGTCATTGGTTTGATTCCCACTTGCACATTGATAATGGGTCCTGCGGATGCAGTTTTCCTTTTTCAAGCAATGCCCGGCCTTGTACATATATACAGGACGCCTGGAAATGCGCTGCCTCTATATTTTGAATAAGCGTAATGAACTACCCCTCGAAGAACAAAAGAGATATCTATTTATAAGTTATTAGTAAACCGCACATCGCCTTGAGATCACCAAACACGCAAGACCCAGTTTGTAACGCATGGCTACTTGCTCGCATTTGGGATTACGGGCAATTGTATGGTTAGGCGGCGCACCTGTAGTTCTGTAAGACCGATACCAACGTACCCCCAGCAAAAAAGTGAATAATTAAAAACATACCGAATAAACTCAAAGACGCCCAAAGGTTCCAGCTACAGGTAAGAGGTTCTGCCATGGCTACCAAGGCCCCTTCCACCTCTAGTGCTATCTATATGTATCACTTGACTTTCACCCAGCCCACCCCGATATCATCCTACCTATATACTTCCTGACCGTCTCCTAACTAATGTAGAAATTATTCTATAGTGTACATTTACTCATGTATATAATAGTACATAATAGTAGCGTGCGAGTCTAAATTATTTTCGCATAAGCAAGTCTAGTGGCAAGGCTTACATAAATATTTAATGTAACTACGGAGATTGAAATTTGTTGGACAATACAGTAAAGTGCCGAGTATAGTTCTCCCGGATTTGCGTCTCAATCATCACCTCATTTTTGCAACAACAATGACACCAACACACACCAAGCACTCAGACACGACGAGCACAGGAAAACCGAAGGCGGGCGGTGTCGTCTATTATGCGGGCTTATTTATGTGAGCATAGAGATTTGAGGAAGTATTTGAGTTAATTTCAGATATACCTGTATTCCGAAGGCTACTAGACAATATATTTGCCCAAATGCAAACACCCACCATGGAAGTTCAAGTCCGTTTCTCGAGGAAAACTATGGGAAGATATCCGTGCGAGCGATTAATCACTCGAGGTGCATTGAAGGACAGACGGCAGCTATTGGGGAGTTATGGTGGGGGTCTTGGGGGTATTTCCAACCGCATTATCCAACGCAGGTTAAAAGAAGCCAATATTAAAAAGTGGCGAGTAGCTTAGCGACTATTGAGATAGCCTCAAAGAGGCCTTAGCAGGTGTTGGAGCGTCGAAATTGGAGCGGATGAGTGTTCTCTCGCAAATCCTCTGGTGCAAGACCTGTGTGGTTTTTTGTGAACATCTGGCGAAAAATAGAAAAAGAACTGTATCAATCCTCCGAACAATCTGGAACTGTTACACATGTTATTCTGAGCTTGTTTTGCAGAGGCCGAGAAGGGGTCTGTACTAGTTGGAATGTGTGGTGGTCCAGAGTCCAAGCGAGGGGGTCACCAGTAGGACTTTTGATGGCATGCGGGACTACCTCTAAGGATTTATTTCAACGATATTCACGCAGGACAACACCACAACACATACCTACGGTCTAGTAAAGGAACGGTTTCTATCCAAGGGATATAAGGTGATGGAATGGCGCCTTATCCAGCTGAGTTAAACATGTCTGGGATGCCTCCCAGGAATCCTCCATAATATTACCCTGACTTTACCACATATCTGGCAACGTGGAGACTACTAACCCTAAGCTGGCTAGTGCAATTATTTACTGCTGGGAGCCGCTTGACCATCAATATTTGAAGGAGTATACCTAAGAGGATTATGGCAGTCATTAGAGGCCTGGTAAACTAAGTACTAGTTTTTGTGTGAGCCATGGGATATATATCCTCTAGAGTTGAATTTTCATGTCCAGAAATCAAATGAGTCGCGATGGTTAGGTCGCAACAATTGAAACCTTGAGTTTAACAAGGGGTACAATTCTTATGTATTTCAGTACCACTAGTACCTACTTTAGTCCTTACGATATTCTGCCCCGAGCAATGATAAATACTTTGCAGGCTTAAGGGTCTGGTATCTCTATTATTCCGGCTTGAATAATCATATACTTAAGGTGGTCTCAAACCCAAATCCTCATAAAATAGACTTGCAACTGCCGGCAGAGGATAGACGCATACTAACCGCAACTGAACCCGAAGGCTCGCGCTATGCATTTATTCAGTCATGGTTAGCTGTGTTTACCACATACTGTACCATACGTAATGACTGAGCGAACCAACCAATCTGAATCCTACAAGGTGGCACCTCTCTCGTTAACGTATTTGTATGCATCTAAGGCTTGCTGCATGTTAGAAACCGAACGAATCATATACACATCTGCTCTTTCCCGTGTCATAAAGTACCATGACATGGTGATTCGATACGAGTGCCAAGGGGGAAGAACTTGAGGCTCTTGTTCAGCGATTGTGTGATACCTCCAATTAATGCACATGGTATGTATACTCGTTCAATAACATTCATCATTGTGCATGTTCGTGAAAATGGCGCAAACCTATAGGCCTACTCCCCTTCACGTAGAGTATCACACTCCAAGATTATGAACAGGGTTGAATAACTACATCTAATTTGTCTCGGGAAATTGAACATGAACGGAGACAAGATCTTGATCGAAGTCGACTAATCGACAGACAAGCTAGACACCAAATGCCAACAAATCCCCCCCGCATAGAATCCCTGCTGATCCGAGCAAACGACCCTCACCTATCGATTCCTGGGATGAACCTCAAGCGAAGCGGGAGTCACCTGTGTAAAACTGGAATCTCAACTAGTATCACTCATTATATATAGACTACAATGCATCATAGGCTGTTATGCCTTATATATTATACAGCTTCCCCAACTCGTCGCATACGCATTCCATAGCTCCCCTCTCCCCCGATTTCTCGTGGTTTGCATCTTGAGCCAGCTTGCTTTTCTAGATAACTGCATCTACACCAATCGACACAATGGCCCCAAACCTCACAACCGAGGTTGCGAATACCGCACATGAGAAATGGCTGTCAAACGAGTTCCAGGACATGACCTCCATGCCGGGTTTCAACAATGGGGATTTTCACTTCTGGAAAGGAACAGGTATGTAGCATATTTGCACTTGATCCACATGCACTAATGGCCACCTGTGTCCAGTTTATGACATTTTCCGACTCCCCAAGCCGAAAACTCTCCGTCCCTCAAAAGATGTGGGTATCAGGCATGCCAATAACTCAATGCCTTCCCTCGTCGTCTTGTCATGTCTCGAGGCGGATTACACAAAGACATATCATGAAATGACACTATGGATGGCAAATGGGCAGGGCAAGGTGCAGGCTGCCATCTTGTTCTGCTACACTGTATCGATGAAACCGGATACGAAAAGATCATATGTCGCTGATGAGGGGGATACCCTAGCCTCCTTGAGATGTGTGGTGAGGATATTTGAGTACGATGAGGGTGTCAAGAATTGCTGTAGGCAGACGATTGTTGCTGTATGTATATTTTCTAACATTATATACATCGCGCTTCTATGCAGGCACTGGCCTTGAGATTTTTAACGTTCAATTACCACGATTGGAATTGATAGCTCCTGAACGGAGTGATAATTATGCTAATTAATTGCGGTTATATATATAGGGCCTTACCCCTTCTCAGCTTGAGGATGTATGCGACGACGACTTTCCCCCAGTTGTCGTCACCCTCCAACAGCTCAGAGGAGGTCTGCCGCCGCAAGGGAGTGAAGATGATGCTGATCTCGACTACGATTTCTCGCTCATGAATCTGTGGACCTTAGCGTACGGGATCTTCGATCAGGATATCGAAGAACACGAGATTGATTTACAAGAGTACTTGGAATCACCCCCAATGTCAGCCGTACTGGAGAAAGGCACTTACGATTTCTTTGGAGTCCCGTCACCGCCGGCATCAGATGCTGACGACGAGAGCGGCACGGAAAAAGGAGAAGAAGAAGAGGGGCCAGGAGAAGAGGGTGATCATAGCGATTTTCCTTCTAGTGGTTACAGCGAGCAAGGCGCCGGTGAGACCGAGGAGGATAAGGGGGAGGAGGAGGGGGAGGAGGAGGAGGAGGAGCAGCCCGAGGAGGACGACGATGAAACGGAAGTTGATGAGCCTCTCCGGAGACACCCGTCCTCGGGGACTGGCCTACGGATTGCCATGGTCCCTTTCCCCATCTATCGTACTCATACACCCCCAAGTGCTGCATCTAGGGGCAAGCAAACCTCCTCATCACGCTCCGCCCGCCGAGTTCGGGAAAAGCAGCAAGCCACGTGTCTGAAATCACCAGACATGCCAAGTATTCGCGGTGGGACCACCCGTATTCGAAAGGATTCAAGTTCTAATTCCGTTTCGCAAGCGATAAAGGTCCTACAACCCCAATCATCCCCCTCATCCCCCGAGTACCGTTTTCCCACTACCTGTGGATCCGTTGCGTTTCCAGTTCCAGGTCCACCAGAAGATCCAGCGGCCCCGCCTCATGATGCCAATTGCCCATACTGTACTACCTCATTGCGGGTTGTGGGGGTTTACGAATTGTTCGGATTTACGGTGCATATCTCGCGGCCGGCTGGAGAGAATGCCTGCAGCGATTCACGGATGGAAAGCCGCAAACGGAACTTGATCGAGCGGGTGGGAAGGGTCATGCGGGAGTTGGAAGAGGAAGAAGAGGCCATGAATGACAAAGAGGATGCAGCACAAGGACCTCCAGTGGACGATACAGGAATTGGCTCGGATGACAAAGTCAGTAACAGTCAAATAGACGGAAGGATAACTAGACCTATATCTGTCTCTGGGAGAGGTGAAGCCCCACGGAGGGAACCGATTTCAGAAGGGGGGCAGCCGAGAGGTGGGAAGGAGAGTGAAATAGACGGTGGTGGTAACAAGAGGCTGCCGAGTGAGGCCGAACTATCGCCAGGAAGTGGGTAAGTAGCTGTTTATATTATCCAATAATTTTTAGACTTCTTCCGAGCTGGGTTCGCTGACGTCACATCAATTTCATGGGGATATATAGCAAACGTTCTAACGACCTGTCTCCTATAATCACTGTTCCACCAGGACCAAAGCCACCGCGAAGCAAGAAGGAAGTTACCACTCCGCCCACGGAACCTCCCAAACAACGGCCCGGGCCTGATGCTGAGACCCGCACCGGCAAGGATATCGATATAGGCAAACCTGATCGCCAGAAACGCCCAGCAGGCCCCTGTACAAGCCCTGGGCCAGGAAGCCCAGATATCCCAGCTGCAGCTGGCAAGCCTGCCATACAAATTGATAGGAACGATATTACACCCGACACGGACACTGGTTCTACTCCCGAAATTCGCCCACCAGAAAGTCCCAACCCCTCCCTAGTGGGGGGAAGTAGATCCAGGCCCCCCCGGTCACGTACGCGCGGCACCCCCACCCGTCGGCCACTAGACCCTAGCAAAGGCAAGATGATCTCCGGCAGTGCGGGGGTTCACAATAATCCGACGGGTGTGGATGTTGCACCCCAAAAGAAGTTAGACGTCCCCCACCGACGCACATCCATAGCTAGTACCCCTTTAGATTTAAGCAGCCGGAAGCCCCCGTTACCCCAAGTTATTCAGCCTCCTGCAGGGACAAAAGAGGAGAGCGTCGCCGCTATCCCTGAGTCGCATGACGCACTTCTTGCACAACTCCAAACCCTGTTACTCAAACTCCACAAGGGAAGTGGTGGAGTCACCATGTTGCCAAACTTGCAGCTGCAGGTGGCGTGTGAAGAAGCGGAATTGGAACGATTGGAGATGGAGATGACACTTGTGGTGAAGGTTCGAGGGACAAAGGATATGATTCACATGGATGGCGGTGGGTGTGAGACAACGAGGGAACTTTTGGGGTTCTCGGGGGGGTGTGCGATGAAACGGTGAGTGAATGTGAATATGGATAGAGGGCCGTGCCTTGCGTATACGCAGGAGGATCATAGTGATGGACCATAGGAAGGCACCGAAGTTTGAGGTGGAGGAATTGCAGAGAGTTGTTTTTTATTGACTTTGATATTATTCTCTTGGTGCTTGCCTGCTTACGTACTTTTGCAATTTGATGGGAAATCGACTTCTTCTTTCCGTATAAATTTAAAAAAAAAAAAGAATTTACACATGCAGAACCGAGAGCCTATAATATTTCTGGATATTATATAAAAATTTAATTTTAATATTATTCATCTCTTACTATTCCTAGTGACAACCGCTCATGAGTAACAGGTCCTTCTTATAGCGAATCCATTCTTATAATAGAGATGCTTTCCACTGTATGTAGGCTGGCGTCAGCCGAACTTTTAAGGCCATTGCTGACACAAGCCATGGTGCTCACGGGGTGCTAGGTTCGCTTGACAGATGATACAAACGAACACTTCCCCAAAAACCGCACCCAGGGGATCCAATCAGCCTAACCCCTACCATGCCACTCTTTGCGATGCTAAGTCCAGATCCGAGTCCTGATCTTACTTTCTTCGAACTTGCTTTGTGCTACCGATGGAGCTGGTACTAACATACATAATCCATCGAGTAGTTGCTCTCTCGGGGAATCGAACTCATGCACTTGGGGTCTACTTTGCAGAGATGCATACATGCAGATCACGGGATACTAGGTTTGCCTAACTCGCGGACGGAGGATGTCGGAGATGTGGGTAGCAAGCACGTGGCTCTCCTACCTTGACGGGGACATGGTGGTGCGGCTGAAAGAGGCGGAGGGGAAGAAAGCAGACGGCGGAGGGTGAGGGGTATGTAAGAATTACTACGGTTTTCCTTTGTTTTATTTCCTTGAGTTCGGGCCCCCGCCATAGGAGTAATGCTTTTCATAAATAAAATAAAAAAAAGTTCGCCTAACTGTTGATATATACTAACATTTCGGCTAGCGGAATATGTTATTCTCTTTGAGACAATCAGGCGTTTCTCAACTGGGGAGTGCTTTGGTCGTGTTGACAGAGCTTTCCCGTGCAATGGCACATGCTTGATGTGTGTGGGGTTGCGTGATTCTGCCACATTTTTTTGAGGGTCCTGGTAAGCTTGAGGTCTAAGCTTCTTGACGGATGGATGTACACGCAGCGGCATCGTGATCTGCGAGTCTCCATAGCGTCATATTGTATACAAATACATAATCATAGGACCACTACTTGAGTACTTATCCAGCAAATGTGTTCTCCATTTCTCCCAGCCCAATATCTTCTAAACTACATCCAATCCAAGCTTCACCCCTCCCAAACATACCGCATATTCCGTCATCATTCTTATAAAACACTTGTCTTGTGTCTACCATCCTTCCCCGGCACTCTGCACAACTAACCCAAAAGGAAACAAACGATGTGAAAACAAAAAAAAATGATAAGTGCAAGAACCAGGGCGAAAGAGATTAATCCAACGATAAATAGTAAACCAAAATAAATCGTAGGCATTGAAATATAAAAAAGAATTCCGAAATTGCACGTTTTTCCTTCCGACCCATTACACAAAAATCCACTCTTGCTCCCGCCTAATGCAGTGTTCATCGACCCTGGCAACTTCTACTTCGTCGGGAATCAGGATTCCTAGCTTTTTAAGACACGCCTTTCCAGGAATTCTATTTTCCACCTTCTCTGCCACCACCCACGCATGCCGCTCCGTGAGCTTACCCACCCCTTCTAAGCAATGGGTCACGAGATCGTAGTCCCCATCCTTGATTCTGTTGCAGGCATGTGGCGTAAAGAACTCCAAGGGCCCCAGGTCGCAGTACTCGTGGTCTGAGTCATCGCCCTCGGGACCTGTGGTGCACTTGCAGGTCACCTGGTATAGCAGCACGGGAGTGGGAATAGATGTTTCCGATTTAATATCGTGTATCTCTTTAATTGAAAACTCCTGAAACTCGATGTGGCAACTAAGGGTCATTTGCGATCGGAACTTCAGGAAGACTTGTCTTTCAAATCCCTTGACAGCAAGGTCGCGGTTATCTGGCTCCTTGCCGCTGTGGACGGGGCGCTCTAACTCTATGTGAGGGGCGGCGCAGTGCATCATGGAACCCCAACTCGGTGCCCAGCTAGGAGTCCCCTTCTCTGCCGGGTGTGGTGAATTAAAGAGAAGCTCGAGTTTCAGTGGATAGCGCAGCTCACGTACGCTGGAGGCCCATGCATCGTCCTGGTCTTCTGTTGGATTGTATACGGGTAACCGCGATGATTCGAATAGATAGTTTAGACCCGCAATCTTATCCACCTCGGACACAGAAGCGCGGAAACGCATTTGCTCACGTACCACGTGAAGTACACCAATACTGCCCCCGGGTTTCAGTTGGTCACGGAGGGCATTGACTTGACTTTCTATACGCTCACGGGTGGCTTGTTGTTCCGGTGTCTCAGGCTCATAAAGACCTCCATTGAGCGTGGCATAGGTCGACGAGACTTCCTGCAACGTCCATGCACGCCTCATCCAGTGCCTATCGCTTAGCTTATCCCATGGGATATCGTCTATCGGCTGAGGAGGTCTCCCTAGGCCGTTGAGATATCTAATGACCTTCTGCGCCAATAGATATACGTTTCCAATCGTCGGTACATCGATACGTTGCTCGGCTTTCTGTACTTTAGTTGCAAGTGTTCCGCTGCTCCTAGTATCCGGGGCTTTCTTTGCTGATTCTTTTTCTTTTTCTTCCGCGATTTTGCGCATAAATTCTGCTTCCTCCATAGCCTTTCTTTCTGTCACATCTTTCCTCCTCTCACGTTCGTCCTCCTGTCTTACCTGAGCTTCTAGCTTTTCCTCAGCATCCTCCTTCGCTTGTTCGGCCGCGGGACCCTTCTGTCGCAGGCATATGAGGTCTAGCCAACAGTATTCAACACCGATTTGGTCCTCCGGCTTCGAGAAGCCTAGTACCTCTTGTCGAATATGCTCTAGGGTGATACCTTCCGGGAGAGGGACCTTCCAACTGTATTGATTCACGGGCGAATACACGGCAGACATGTCGTTCGTCCATGAATGAGAAATTGCCCAGAAATCTACGGTCAGACTGGGCTTGTCGTCGTCCCCACAGTCCTTACATCGTGAGTGGATCAGGTTTACCGTATGTACCACCCTGCCGGCATACAGATCCCACAGCCTACGTGGCAACACATTTTTCGAGTCGGTGATAATTTGTTTCGGTAAGTGTCCGAGGCCAATTGGTATATTCTGAACCAGCCTTTCGCGTTCTTTACGATACACCTTGGCTTTCTTCCGTATGGCATCAAGGGACCACGCCCCTTTGTGTTCTTGGCAACATTTCGATAATACTGAATATAAACATCGCACATACGCATAAGCGCTACCTAAATCCATCTTCCGGGCACGCACGTAGTTGGCAAAGTCACGGTATTTGAATTCCGCGTTTGGGGGCGGCCCAATCAGAGTGAGGAAGAGTTCCTCGATCTTTTCGACAGTCAGGTCCTGGCATGGTTGATCTGCTATTTCTGGGGTCATGATCTTGGAGTTTGGAAGTCCTTCGATCCCGGGGGCTGCTGTTGCCGGTTCTGGGCCTGCAGCAACCGTTTCGGTGTCCGCCGCGATTTCAGGGTCTGCCGATGGTGCGTGGGCTTGGGGGACTGCCACTGGTGTAGGAGCTGGGGAAGCTGAGGGATCTGTAGCTGGGGGAGCTGGAGCTGGGGGATCTGGAGCTGGGGGATCTGGAGCTGGGGGATCTGGAGCTGGGGGATCTGGAGCTGGGGATCTGCAGCTGGGGGATCTGCAGCTGGGAGATCTGGAGCTGGAGGAGCTGCCGCTGATGTGGGGACTGTGGGTACTGCCGAAGGTATTCGAAATGCTCCAAGTCCAGGCGCCTTTCCCCGCCCTTGCCAGCGGGCTACCTGTGCTGGGCTAAGAACCCTAGTGCTAGCCATCTGTAATTTCCGATATATGTAAGTGAGGAGACTCACACCAAAGCGCCAGACTATTACCAAAGGAAACGAATTGCACTGCAGCGAGCTGTACGTACCTTGTGTGAATCGAACAATGAGTGCTAGTGATTATAATATGATATTACCAGTGTATTTAGAGCAGACTGAGTTGCAATCGATGGGGTTGGTAGGGTTGATGGTGCAACCAGAGCTGGTATTTCGAACGATGGAAGCTGATTAAATACTTGTAAATGAGAAATTGCCAGATTACCCAGGGGTGAGGTTCTGTGTCCTCCCTCGACGTTGACGTTCAGTTTCTGAGGCTGATAATGACGCTGGCATGTGACCTGCAATAAGCATTCGCGAATCGAGAAGCTTCTTGTATAGAATGTTGGGATGTCAAATCACAACAGCACTATCTGTCCGCAGAAAGCACACATCTTCCCTGGAAGCGACTGGCGATTCTGCAGGTGTAATAGTGTAGTGAGACAGAGCACGTATCACTTGTATACGTTCTCCTGGCCTGACTATACGAATCTCGTGATAAGCTCCAGATTCGGCCATCAGTAGCCGATTGCAACTACATGAAAGGTTCGGTTCTCAAAACCTCTATAATGGCCATGTGCGAGGCTGGGATCGTCTGCATTAGTGCATCAGACACTCGGAATTGCGCTCGTGTGGTGATCCTAGGCGATACGCACCTTGTCGGTGCGCTGAGACAAATTGGAAATCCCCGCGCCGCAATCAGTAAGTTATAATGCATATATGGGTGGTGCAACTACCCATAAATCGAGTCCATCTTTATTATTTATCGGCCAATGGGTATTCTAACATAATTTTTGTTCGGAGAGAGCACTGCTCGCAGCGCGAGTCGTCATTCTGAATTGCAGGCAGTTGGAGTTTCCCGCAGTTGGCCTGAGGGGAGTTCGATGTGCGAGGGATGTATACGTACTCTAATTGCGATGACTTGGTCTGTGGTGCATGGGTGAGTTCAGGATGTTGTCCAAGTAAAATTGTTCGTACGGGATTCGATGACACCATCGAAATAGAGACGAACTAGCGTTCGCATGATATGAGCTTGGATGATGTTCTTTTAGAATGAGCCGCAAGGCTATCGATTTGTAACGGCATGTGTACTCAGTTGTGGGTCCAGTCACGGATTCACGATTTAGTGGTACATATTGCGCTGATGCCAGGTTGGAGGTGGAAATCGCCCACTCTTGATTGGCCACCTGCATCTAAGCATGCAACAATTCATGTACCTACACTACCGAGATATGGAACTGCAGTTGATTAACATCTGTGGGGGATTGGCTACTCCCACAATCGTGCACGAAGCAATTTCTAACGTTAGCATGCATTTGATATGTGCAGTCTGGTTGGTAAAAAATATCAGTAGAATATGTGACATGATCATCATAGGTACACATCTGCACAAGAGCTGCGGCTCTCAAATAACATTATCTGACACTAACCTCCAAAATACCATGTTTGAGACCAGACCTATCAGCACAACCGCTATAATATGCGCAGCTCATATTAAGGTCACATGAGCCATGAGCCGACTACACCGCTTGAAATTTGAAAATATAAACGATAATTTGTTATGTCTTACATGGAGTGGCCAGTGGTATTCTAGCTTATACTTTATATATATTCTACAAGATTCTACAACATGCAGCCCCCGCTCGTTCGTCTCATATTTAACGTCATTCTTCCGATGTGGCAATCGGATCGGTCTAGAGATAGGCTCTCCAGACTCATACTTATCAACTGCGCGTAGTGTTATTGACGTTCCCTGACGTTGTGACCCATATGATGGATCGCAGAGCCCCAGGATGACGAAATGCAATGGGTGACTTGGAGCCTTGAACTGGATGTCCTTTGACAACGTTTGTACGTAAAAGATAGAGGAAAGACAATACATTGAGCCGGAACCGAAGTTGGGATGACGCTAATTGTTTCATATACTTGCTTCATCTTCTGTAATTATGTGCGTGAACAGGATTTATGTTGCATTGACTTTTGCATTTATCCCGCCTTAGATGTATGCTTTTGTGGTCCATAGTATGGCAGATAGAGTGCAGCGGGTGGGTGGGAAGGATGATTTAGGTCTTTAGAGGTACTAGATGAGCCTCCATTGTAAAGACGTCTGAGATATGAGAAAGAGGTGTCTCCAAACCTAACTAAAATTACTAGATCAAAGCCTCGAGGAAATAATCCCACTCCCACCGAGGAAGCACTCGCATGCTGAATTAGGTAGCCTGTTATACAAAGTACTTGTGATAGAATTTAGAATTTCAGACAACTTAGAAGTAGTAGTGAACTAAGAACAAGTAACGTTAATGAGAGTAATTGATGGCAAGGAGAACGAGAGCGCCTCATATTGTCCTCTTTTCTTTTTTTTTAAAAAAAAATTGAACTCATTACCCGTATTCAAGCTGTCGAGCCAGCACATATTTGTTGCAGCGTCACTGAGGGTAAGAACTGAGATAAAGGCAAATAACTTCGTTGTTTACGAACCTTGCAAATAAAAGTGGGCCGACAAAGCCACCCACGGCCATGCGCGAGCGCGAGGAGGTGTTGAAAGTTGTCATGCGGCAGGGCACTAGGGCATACGCAAAAACGATGTACATAATTAGAGTCTCGGTATCAAGATTCTGCGTATTTATGTTGTACTCTCTTTATCTATAGGAATTCCTATTCCGTCTATCTAGGATTTCATATTCTACTCATGGGGCTGAGCCTGTATTAGGATACGACTTGTGAACCAGTTGGGAATAACTCAACATTCTGGGAATCATACCCTGACGCCGTAATGAAGGAAAACATTGCTTAATTTATTCCACAACTGCGTGCTAAATGAGGCAGTTGACGAGCCAAGGTTAAGACATCCCGGAAAGGGCGCCTACTAGCAACTAGCATACAGCAGCCCACCCTGATGCTGGGCATGCGCTCCGGCGAGAGGTTTGCTGGACTCGAAGATTCATAGAAAAAGGAAAATTTATGATCTGGACCCCAGGTATTCGCTCCCTGGAATTTCAATCCCCGCACCGCAATAGCTCAATTGCAACTAAAAGTGGAGGACAGGGATAAAGGAGGAGAGAGGGAGAAGTTCGTGGGAAAAATGACGTTGATGAACCTAGGGTGCCACCCTCCCTGGTATTCTATACAAACCAGCGGCAATGCTCACTCTTCTCTCTTGTAGTTTGCCGTCATGGGGTCAAAATCCAGTTCAGGGTAATGCCACATATCAAGCGAAAAAGAGTTTGAAGCTCTTTTGCAAGAGGTTGGAGGGTAGGCAATTTTTCTACGGTATGGAAATGCTTATGAATTATACTAGGAGCAGGCAAATGATACTTGCCTCTTGCAGAGGCTAGAAATACTTTGGGAATCGTGCCCAGGTCTCTCTCATACTCTTAGATACTTTCTAATATTGTTGTAGCTATGCCAGAGGCATCTCTGCTTGTCAGACAGTCGGGAGTATGGCATGCAGAATTGCTAATAAGGCAGCAAGGCTTGGGTAATGAAATTGAGGAGTTGATATACGCTGGCCCTGAAGTATAAGGCAGAGTTAGCCTTGTCTGGAAGCTAGTCCAGATCTACTCGCCGCTACCCGCAGCCTTATTCATGAGATCTAGACTCAGGGTCTTGAGCACGAAGTAGATTCAGGCTAAACAAGATTTACCATACATCACCGGGATGCGAATACCACCGGAAAGTGGACAAACAGTATTATGCGATTTTCTATGGTTTTATGCTAAATATGCAACCATATTGCCCCAAATCTTTGGATTGCATTGTAGATGTGTGGTAGTTTGCTGCATAAAGAGCAGAAGGGCCAATGTGCATCACTTGTATACCCCATTTAGCCTAAATTGAGATACCTTAGTCTAGTAATCTAATTAGGCGAATATGACAAATCCTAGCATTTATTAATCAAGGTTGGTTTTAATAATATATTCAGTAGCTGGAAAGACCTCTCTTAACTCTCCTGCCTATACAGATTCTTCAAGTTCTTAGGAATTTTATTTGGACCTGGTTTGGCAACAATAAATACTTACTCTACGCCACCAGTTAAGACTACCCGTTTAGACCAGCCCTTCTATAGCGACATATTGCATGCATGGTGTACGCAAACGCAAGTACCGAGTGGAGACAATAATTCCTGTTTGTTAAAGTCCCCATATGGCCAAACCTGCCCTGTGACACTGCCTAGATCATTCGAGCAGTAATACACATGCACTTTATTCAGCAAACTACCACACATCTACAATGCGATCTGAAAGTTTGAGGCTATTTGGTTGTATATTGGGCACTAAAACCGTAGAAAATCGCATAATAACTGTTTGCCAACTCCCCGTCGTGATCTGCATCGCTGTGATATATGGTACTGTTGTTCCACTTATCGATTCCCTCCATGATACCTACTATAACTCTCACATATCTTTGTGAACGTTCTCAATTGATCTACTGCAGATTTACATTATACAAACATGCAGTCTTACCCATTTACCTCTCCAAGCTATTACACATTTTCGATGAAGATAGAGTTAGTTATAGGTGAGTGCACTCAATGGACATGTGGTGAGCTACTTGTATGCACTATAATATATTCGCTTCGACTTCGGTACAAAGGGTGGGCCTAAGAGTGAGTTATGCGATAAGCTAATTATTCAGTGTCACAATGTATGTCAATTAGAGGATCCGGCTTTCAGTACGGGTCGATCCTTCCATGAGGTCGTTGAATTCGACAAGTATACAGCTCAGTATGTCTGGTGCGTCGAGCTGACAATAATGCGGTGGGACAATTAACTGCTTGAATGAATGCTTTCATCGCGTAGTTTCAGTAGGAGGAAAGGGAAACCTCAAAAATTATTTATATTAATTTTGGATACTAGTAATTCACCTCTACCATACATCACCGGGATGAGGCCCACCACCGGGATGTGGCTCACTCGGTTATTTTAGCGGTTTCGACAGTTTCGCGACCAATATGGGACCAAAGAGGCTCAAAATTTGGGATTGCATTGTGAGTATATGGTAGTTTGTTGAAGCGAGTGCGGACGGGCCAAGGTACATTACGGCTCGAATTATCCTGACAGAAATACCGGGGATCACGAGGTAGGTTGGCTGTAGGAAAAGTAGATATATGGGGGCTATGAGGGCTATAATCAAGCAACAATTATTGTTATGACTTGGTACTTACAGCCTGTATACATTTTAGAAGCAATTTTATGTAATACGTTGCTATAGAGGGACTAGTCAGCAAGGGTAGTCTTAACCGGGGGGTATTCCTTCTTGTAACTCAACTAAAATTGGTCTAAATCAAGTTCCTAATAGTGCAAAAGCACCAACATAGGTAGGGGGATCATCTAGATACCCTATATATGATATTCTATCAGGAATTAGTGAGGCCATACTGCTAAGAGTAGGTTAAGGCAATGTGTGGATAAATTATGCCTTCTTGTAACTCAACCAAATCAAGTCCATATTAAGTGTCTAATAGCTCAAAATCACGCACATAGGTTAAAGAAACTTTATGGTACTCTACTGAGGATCTTTGCTTAAAACTGAGTGAGCTTAGGTTGGTAAAGGTGAGATAAGAGGGGATCTAGATCAAAAACCTTCTTGTTATAACTCTGTGAAATGAAGTCCAAACCAAGCAGGTCATGGCTCAAACGAATATGTTAAGGGACTAGATGCTTGTATAAACCCTACTTAGCATATCTGACTTGGCTTGAGAGAAGCCGTTCCATAGGGGCTTACCTGCAACAGTAGGCAAACCTTGAGATAAGTCTTCCAAATGAATGTGTCATCAGGCATTCAATAGCCCAAAAGGACCGAAGCATAACAAATAACCTTTTAAGTCTGTTCCAGACCTGATTTAGCCTAAATATGAAGTAGCTTAGCCTAGTAGCCATATTAGCCAGAAATGACAAACCTTGGCATATACACTCAGTACAGATTTAAATGATACATTCAGTCGCTAACATGATCTCACCTGGCTCTCATGCCTATGTAAGTTCTTTTAAGCCACTGATCATCTGTTTTGGACTTGCTTTGACTGAGTTACAAGAAGAAATACCTCATCTGCACCGCCGGTTAAGACACCCTTGCAGACCGGTCCCTCTATGGCAACTTATTGCATGCAATTGCTTCTATAATTTATACAGGCCGTAATTACCAAGTCGTAACAATAATTGTTGCTTGATTATAGCCCTCATAGCCCCCATATATCTACTTTTCTTACAGCAAACTGATCTCATGATTCCCAGTAGTTCTGTCAGGATAATTCGAGCAGTAATGCACCTTGGCCCATCCTCACTCGCTTCAACAAACTACCATATGTCCACAATGCAATCCCAAATTTTGAGCCTCTTTGATCCCATATTGGTCGCGAAACTGTCGAAACCGCTAAAATAACCGAGTGAGCCACATCCCGGTGGTGGGCCTCATCCCGGTGATGTATGGTATACCACGGCGCGATGGCTCCCACATGCGCAAGACTTTGAATTATCCAGGCGTCAGACCATGAATCCTTTAAGACTTCCCCAACGGAACGAAGAGTGGTGAATCTATATAACTTTGGAAAATCATTTCTTTGGGGAGTCAGCACAGGTCACCCCAATAATACGTACCCTCATATGCATATCAAAGTCAAAGTGTCCTATTTCTAATTATTCACTAACCAACCTACAGAAAATCTCCAATCTCAGGCCTCATTCCGAAGCCATCTTGTATAGAAAATAAGTCTAAGTTCTATTGAAATGTGCATCATCACTACCAGTATTCTCGCGATAGTCCAGGACCACATAATTCCATTGTGGGGAACAAGAATCCTCTGATGGGCTACATGCATTTTGGGGAGAGTTTAGACTCGTCTTGCCCCGTACTATTGACTCCCCACACCATGTTTCGTTGTATATCTTTCAAATAACTCATCACCGGCATTGATCCTACGCACACCGGGGGATGGGCGGTATTTTATGCTAGTACACTGTCACGGACTGATGAATTTATCCCACTTCAAACATTCCAACGGTATAATCCTGCGCAGGTATATGTAGAATCTTTTGTTCACTTACTGAGGATAGCAAATGACTGGCCTTGAGATTAGAACTTGTGGTCTAAATCCTAATGCAACAGATGAAAGTACAAACAATTATGTATGTACTGATATGCCTGCTATTATGATATTCTAGTACGCGAAATAGCATGACAATGCATCCTGTATCAGAGGTGAATGGACAACTTCACACTAGCCTATTTACTTATCCGTCGGCAAGCTAGAGAACGGATTGTAGCACTTCCGAAGCCCTACCATTACCGTGTTTCCATTTTTTACCTGTGTGTTGCCAAGTTGCCGCCACAAATGGAGTTTGAATTTCCACGAGGTTTCAAACATGTCCAATACGGCGGTACCTGATAAGTACATGTGGGTACAATTTCTGCATACGGACGCATCCTCATGAGTGTTGCTCAGTTAGCGTGACGTCCGGTTACATGACGCAAAAAGCAGGGCAAAGGGCGAAAACTCAGGGTAACGCCGCACCAGCTTACCTAAGTACTCGTTACCTTCATCTTCATGAGAATAGTACCATTGACTCATTTCCACTCCAATGCCAGTTTAGATCCCTAACACACTCACCCTTCGAATTCCCTAACCAACAAACCATCTTCTACTTCAGCATCCAGCCGACTATCTCTTTCAATGGACCCTCGATCCCCTCAGGCTCTCCCAGTCTGGGCCCCGTCCAGTAGGCAGGACAGCAAAACCGTCAACACTACCTCACAAACACGACCCCCTAAACACAACCTCGTCACTGATAATCCATGCACATCTCAATCCTCTTCCAACTGTATCTCCCCCATTGATATGACCGACTTCAAATCAACCTCATCATTTTCACGACCCAAGGTCGACGATGGGCAAGATGACATCCAGGCTGCGAAACGTCGGCGCGTGATGAGAAGTACAAGTCCTGTACGTGAGGAGAAAGTCGGTGCTGGGGGAACTGAAATAGATAGCAGCGTACAAAGTCCAGCAGCATCAACAGGGACACCAGACAACATCAATCACTCTATCAGACGCATGCCACAGCAAGCACTTCCACTCCGCACCTTGTTCCGTGGCGGCGGCGATGAGTCGCAGTCAACCACGCAACGTCGACTCGACGGGCCGGACAAACACACCCGGCAGAGAGCAAAGACCCTGAACATACTAACCATGTCAACATTCTGCCCCGATTCCGGCCAATATTGTTGCTCTGACAGCGAGGATGCTATACCCCGCAGGTTTCCGAAGAAGTTCTCCAGGCTGGCACGTAATACGCACGAGTGCGAACCTGAACGGGAGAGGGATGGTGGGTATGAGGCGGATGTGGAAGATGAGGGTGCTGCAGGTTTCAGTGAATCTAGGGGAATGATTGGGCGACACGAGAGCAGTGATGATGATGATGATGATGACGACGAGGAGGAGGGTACTGAGGATTGTGGTGAGGATGTTGATATGCAAATGGAGTAGGCGCCATCAGGGCAGTTGTTCCCTGAGAAACACCGGAGGGTTGTATGTCTGGCTCGTTGATTGCGGTTCGTGGCTGAGGTGTATCCCAATAGCAGTTGCACAGCATTGTATGAAAAGGTCAGGTATCAGGGGATGGGTGGACCAATCCAAGCAATCTAGTGGGGAAGATATCATGTCATCAGATTAAAATACAAGCTCATGATCATCGGTACCTAGCCCATAGCAATGTCAAGATGACCGATGCATAAGCAGAGTTTTAACCTCATCCTGTAACTAGTCGATCTACACTCTCGGCTTTTAAATTTTGCTTACAATTATCTGCAATCCGTTCCACAATACCCGTTCTACTAACTAGGATGGGTAAAGGTATCTACAGGGCGGTAGTCTCGTAGGACGGGTAATCATTTGAAATCCGCAATACACTACAAGCTGGGATGTACGCTGATTTGCACTGGATATTAATCGAGCTGGAAGCTGTCTATATTCGTATTGAAGCTGCCTGTTAATCAATGCCGGTTTCTGTGGAGAATTCTGTACTAGAAGAATGCCGTACACTTCGAGTTGCAATGAATACCCCTAGTGTATAGCTGGAGTATGTGATCCATATAGTCCGAGGCACCTGCTCTGGATAATTAAGTATGTACTTCATTAATGTTTCTTAAACAGGGTATTCAGTTCTTTTGTAACCAATACCCTATTCCAATCATAGATCTAGAGCAAACCAAACCTCACCAACACAGATGACCTTTATTCATCCCTCCCCGGAGTAATAAACATGAACATGATGCGTTTCATTGCAAATTCTTGAAACGTGTAAACATTATTTAACGCGTATCAATCACCCTTGTGTGCGAGGGTTCAACAACATGTGGGAGCGGTTTATAGGCGACTTGGGAAATATTGCCTCTAGATGGTTTATATTCATACCCGAATACAAAACTCGGAAGACGCCAATCTCCCAAACCCATGTATTCTCAAGCATAAAGTTGCGATCGCCACGTGCACGAATGCACATGGATACTTGCCCATGTAACTCTACTGGTACATGTTGGTATGTATCCCCTGGGGAAGCGACATATGCAGTTCCCCCTGCCCTACCCTTGTCCACAACGGTTGATTCTAACAGCCGCCAGGTCTCTCCCTGCCAGACTATTGGATGCCCTTTATTTATTGGCTACCTGATTCCTATGGCGTTTATCTTGTATCACATCCATAGTTCCTTCACAAAGCCTCAATCAAAGTTTTCAGAACTACAGAAGCACCTGATAGACCTCAAACCACCAATTGCTTTGATTATTCTCTCTGCCATTCAGCACCCATGAATCGTCTTCACACCTTCGGATTCTCATGTTACTATATATGTGCCTAGGCTTTGCGGTCAGATCCACGTAGTATATGTACAGAAGTTAACGTTTCTTACAAATTGTTATGGGCATTCACCCCGATAGGTAGCGGGTAGCGAATCGGATGTATGTACAGTACCCCGGCCAAAGTATTTGCGACCCCCCTTGCAAATATATATGGGGAGCCTCGCATTAAATACTTTCGCCTGGGTATTGTAGTAGAAAAGCAAGGTCACTGGTACCGGAGGTCCATATGTATGCAGCCCGCGAATACCTGCACCCACAATACCGTACTTGGGCAGGCCTGCTGTACATAGGTTAAATTTGCTGAGCAATGCACCTGCTCACTCGGGTGTACCATACGTTCAGCAGCTAAGTTGTAATGTACCGGTACATCCAGCGCGAGGCTCAAGTGCGGCGTGTTCAGCTGGGTTGGTGACACCGCAAGAGCGATAGAGACTGCACCTTCGATTTGCGGCAGATAAAACCTCAGGATCGAAACGCACATGTTCGGATTAACAATTAAGTATTTAAGCCCGACTGTCTCAGAACCTTACGAGGCCGACGCAACGTCGATAAGTTAGCAGTAACTGGGACCTCTAGGAATCCGGTAGTCTGGTTGCACTACCCCTCGCGGGAATCCCGAGGCCCCTCCGCATCGATCTCCATCTCCCAAGCCTCAAGACTACACCCTTACCTCGCCATGGTCACGCCGTACGCGAGTAATGAATTAAAAAAAAAAAAAAAAAGACTACACCCTTACGCTTCTTCGCCTTCTGGGGACATCTATGAACACCGGATCTGCCAGCACCACGACCACCTTCCGCCCCACCGCCTCCCTCGTCGTGCACGTGTTCGCGTACTTCTCGCCGCTACCAGCGCCGATTCCCCCGCTCACCAGCCCCCCGACGTCGCCGCGACAACTGCAACCGGGATATTCTTGAGGACTCGGGTACGTCAATCTGCTCTCTGGTCGACCCTGCTCGCCCCTGGAGGTCGGTATTCAACTCCGTCCCAAGACCCACCTGTCCACAACCACATTCACCATCATGACCAGCGAACCAGATTCCACTCGCACCACGCCTACGACGATTAGCTCTCCCGAACGCACCCGCATCATCTAAACTCGCATAACAGTACGGATATGACGATGCAATACGTCTCACCTCAGAATACAAGCAGAGTTACGAATAATACATTGTGAAGAGATCATTTATTGAATTCTCCGATAAAGACTCTCTCGGTGAGTATGCAGATGAAATCGAGGGTATTACCGGGACATAGACCAAGAGGACCCCGGAGAAGACAGAGAAGGAGGAGGAGAGAGGATGGGAAAGATAAAACGGTGAACGAGAAACGTGGGGCGTCATCAAGAGGGAAGGGAGTCCAGAGGAGGCATACGGTATGATTTACATATTGGGGTAGGGTGGGAAATGTAAGGTCGCAGTCTTGTATGGAAGAATTGCTAGAGCGTGATAATCAGATAGCATAATCCGTTATCGATCCGATTCGACGAATCCTACACAGTAACACCTGTGGGTGTGATATTGGTGAGTGGTTGGAGTAGAGGGATTGTATTCAGAAGGTCTCTGGACCTTATTGATTATAATACATGATCTAAGGTCATCTAAGATGCCGGAAACTCGCCAGGGCGGTCAGATTAACTTGACCATCCCTTGAGTCCACCCAGTTTCCGGTGTGGCTCGTCATACGACCCTTAAGGTTGTGCACACGGGTACTGAGTTCAAAAAAAAAAAAAAAAAAAAAAAAAAAAGTCAGATGACGGAAACACGTTTTTCCTACGCATCATACATGTATCCAACGGATCACCACAATCGCGGGAAAATAACCATGGAGGAATTCAAAGATACCCGTCATAGGTGTTTGAGACCGTCACTCAGAGGAATATGCGTGAAGAGCAAGGTCACGGTCTCCTACAACTGGAGCGGGATCTGTTCGGGAGAATATGATTAGTGCCTACTAAGCAGTAAGGCACAGTCCCAACTAAACTAATACGGCACATTTGCATTCATATGGAGTTAGGGCACTACGCTATATTATACAGAGTCTATGGCGAATTTGTTTAAGTTTAAAACTTGAATTAATTGTTCCCAGCAATTTAATGCACTTCTGCAGTAGATATGTTGAAGTTATATTTTATTTGATGGTCACGTAATTAATAAATTTTTATCAATTTAATATACTTGTACAGTAGATATGTTGAAGTTTATAATTTATTTGATAAATTGAGGTAGCCTACATGTAGACTAATAAGCAGATCTTAGATGCATGCATCGTATGCGGATCTCAAGAGGGAATATTGTGCTGGCAAGATAACGTGCTTAACGACTATCAGGAGGTTGGTAAGTGAGGTGGTGAAGCATTTGCATATACATTGATAAATCCACCCATCAACTCACATAAGGACTCAACTCACGCGATCACTTAAATTTACCCACCCACTCCTTGGTGAGCTATTGTCACTCACTTGATTATTCACAGCTATCCAAGCCCGTATTCACTGTCTGAGGGCCAATTCCACCCTTCAACGGACCTCTTGTACCGTAGAATATACCCAGAGCACCCTTATATCGAGAGCCTACTGTACTTATGTATGCATAGTCTGAGTGGCACTTATAACCTAGTTAACCTACTTCCGGGTTAAAATGGACCAGACTACTATAATTCACTAAGTATATATGGCAACTCATGGTCAGGAATCATGTAGACCTTGCACAACATGCACATTGATATAGGTATGGTCGCACACATGCCACCTACCATTGCTTTAGCAAAGGAGCCCCCAGTTATTGTACTCCTGCCAAAACGAAGTGAGCTCCCCATAAATTCTCATCTCGCATCGGCGTGGCAAAACCCTACGCATGATATGAACAGTCAAATCTGTGATTCGGGTATAACAGCATATTAGGTAGAGTAGCATTAGGAAACTTGACAATACTTTACCTCTGGTGTGGTCAATGTGTAAAGGTAACCTTGCTCTCCTGCATCGAAAAGCCCTCTGACGAGAGCTATACAGTCAGACAAGGTTGACTATATGCGATCAGAGTTGGTAACTGTCGTTTGCTAAGCCTTTTCGTTGATGCATACTTGCCCACATCCCTTGTGCATACGCTACTGCTACTTTCTTTTGACTTCGATATTATCTCAGCCAGATAGTCAGTTTCCCATATACGTACAGCAAGTCCCTTACCTACGAGAAATGTTGTGGACAAAAGTTCTGTTGTCAATAGGCTAAATCTTTGATAAAGCTTCATAATGGTGAGATGAAACTCTGATAAGTTCCCCCAGATTTTCCCAAAAAAAACAACCCATTACACCTGTGCACAACGCAGAGAGAGATGATGGATCCTAGGGCCTCACAGGTAAAAAAATCCCAGATATTTACCCCTGCCAGTGGTTATACTTGGTTTTGTGCGGGACTATAGGGTCCATTTCTCTCTCTCTCCCGGTCGTGCAGATTAACTTGTACGTACTTTGAATCCACCCGGAATTCCGGTGTGGCTCGTCATGCGACCCTTAAGGTTGCGCACACGAGTACTGAGTTCAAATATATATATATATATTCCAATGCCTCAGGTGAAAACTGTCCAGTGGAAGTCAAACCTCCTTCTCACCAACGCAACCTCTTGTTCCGTTACTCTTCCCTTGCCTTTTCTCTCATTGGTGTGTCCTAGTCGTTCCCTGTGACCCACAAACGCCTCCCCCTATTCACAAGGTCCTGTAGCTGATGTCTATATTTGAGTGCATGTAGACGGCTAGTGGTGATGCAGCTTCCAGATCCTTCTATGTCCCTAGAGTAGCCACCACATTCCCAGGAATTACTCGTATGCACAACTTTAAGATTCGTATCGGAAACCCGAATAAATTCAAGTATCGGCTAAGCTAGCCCCTACACGAACTCTATACCTACAGCAATATAATAGTCTGGTTGGCACAACAGCCCCGCCTAAGGGACTAGCAATATAAAGAAACTTTGACAAACGAAATTCATAACATCCTTTCCCCACTCTCCTTCTGTTAACTTTTATTGATAAAATCAATAATGCCCCATCAATGAGTGTCACGATGGCCATGCTGTCCAAAGGAAAGTGCATGGAATCACTTGGGACTACCTCAAGGGGTAATAAGTCCTCTATATCATTCATACGAGCCACATACACGGAAGTAGGGAGCATTTGTGAGTTAACATAATGTAAAAAATACACAGCATATAGGCACTCTCAGAATCCTCCCCAACTCGTAGCACAACTCGACAATAAAGGAATAGAAATGAATTGGCGACCTCCCGAGTGATTCCAAGTTTGGATGACAATCTGTTACTTATATCGTGTTGGTGCCCTGCGTTGTCGCGTTTGTGGCTCTGCGTGTCTCCCTTCGCGTGGGCTTTCGCTTCTCCTTTTCCCTCCCACAGTCGATTTAGTTGGCCCCCCTGTACAGCATCCGACGGGGTAGTGCAACACGACCGGGATATGCAACAAAACAGTGGTAGGGTAGAACCCAATGGATTTTCAGTACAATTGGATGGCAAGGGGCTCAATAGCTGCGCACGAGTTCGGAGAATAACTTTTGAAGTGCCCAAGAGCCCTGGATCAGGGAGTCCATGGAGGTATCCTGATATATGGTTAACACATGAATTGCATAATATGAATATATGACCAGGTATTAAATTCAAATAATATGATAGAGCAGACTCTGGATACATTTCCTGGCCCTCTTACATAGTGCAAAAACCATGAAGTCAAGTCTACACCTCATGGTATGATGGAACACACATGAGCATGTACCCAAATTAGGGGGGTGCAGGTGTTGAGGAGGGCATAGGAGCAAGCGTATCCAAAATGGTCTAGGTTAAGAGTTTAGTATGTCAAACGAATTACTAGACTATGAGTATGAAATCTAGGTACTCTGTGCTTGCTTTAAGCCATTATCTATATACTTAGGCCTGGATTTGCACTTTCTTAGCAATAGTACCCTAAGCATCTACGGGCATCTAAACTCTCAATTGCTGCCCAACCAAGTGGTAAATTTGCTCAAAAAATCCTCTTTCTCACCCAGATTTATTTAAATTATTGAGTTTCTATGGTCTCCTCGGTCATATGAAGTTGTACTAATAGTTGCCTAGTTTGGATGGGGGGGTGGCTGGGGCGACCTTATCTAGTTCTTATTAATTGCTGTATAGAAGACTTAGAATAGTATATGTTTAATGGAGAGACCCTTTTCAGCCACTTTGTACTGGCCCTGGGCTGTTTTGATAGGTCTGTTACTGCGCGCCCTCCTCCCCCCTCCCCTCCGCTTATATAGGCTCAAGTCATAAGTTCTGTATGCTCTTCAGAGGCTGTATAAGTGGGTCTGTTTGCTTCACACTATGTGGGTAGAGAAGGGAATATACAGAGACCCACCTTAATATATAGTTCAAGGCCCACTCTCCTATCTACATGTGAAAACATTAGGTATAACATATATCAAGATAACTATAGTGGCTTCATAAGCTAGGGCTCTTAGGTAGTTTATAAATGGTTCTATGGACTCGTGCATCCGGTTTGAGTACCCTTTTATCCAAATCAGATAAAAACTGCTCGAGTTTGAGCCTTTACCCGCTATATTGCACTTCCGCCTCGGACCCCCTAATTTGGGTGCATGCTCATGTATGTTCCATCATACCACGAGGTGCAGACTTGACTTCATGGTTTTTGCACTATGTGAGAGGACCAGGAAATGTATCCAGACTCTGCTCCATCATATTATTTGAGTTTATTACCTGGTCATATATTCACATCACGCAATTCATGCATTAGCCATATATCAGGATACCTCCATGGACTCCCTGATCCAGGGCTCTTGGGCACTTCAAAGGTTATTCTCCGAACTCGTGCGCAGCTTTTGAGCCCCTTGCCATCCAATTCTACTGAAAATCAATTGAGTTCTACCCTACCACTGTTTTGTTGCATATCCCGGTCGTGTTGCACTACCCCGTCAGATGCTGTAGCAGATTGTGGTTCTTCTGCATACGTAGGCTCTGGGGGAATTCCCGTGGGGGTTTTACTAGCCGTGGAGGGCTCAGAAGGGTTTGCGATGCCGTGTTCCAGTGAGCCCTCGTCCTTGCCTTGGTCAGGTATCCCCGTCGGAAGGTCACTCATATCCCGCTGGATAGTCTTGGGATCCTTTAGATCTTCCATCAACTGCCAGAGCTCGGAGTACGACAAGAGACCACCTTTGTAAAACCGTCTCTTGTTAATGCATCCCTCCCGCTGTTCCGTCAGTGGTTGTAGATCCTTACACCGTTTTCCTTTGCCAAAACAGAAACGACATATGTCTACTCCATGTCCATAGCTTATGCAGTCACAACGTTCCAACACATGCCTATTATAAATGAAGTCAAATGGGACAATCTGTGATACGTACGATAGTAGAAGCCGGAGATACTCTTGTGACCACATTCGGGAATATTACATTTCACCCCAATATAACGGTTCATACCCACTGTATTCATTTCTGGGCATTCCGAGCTGTTTGGCTGGTCGACTAAATTGCCACTGGTCCAGCTTGGCACATCCCAGTAGCGGAGGAGGTTGCCGCGAGTTAGCAACATCAGCAGCAACTCTCCTTTCATTGTCTTGGAGGTGTCGATTGGCGCCCTTCTCCAGTAACATACGACAAATATCCCTGAAACCCCATGCCGCCGCATAGAATAAGGCAGTATGTTCCTGATCAGTTTGGTAATTGGCATCAACAATGTCGCCCTCGGGCCATAAGTATGTCGACAAGAGGGACATCACCAGCTCCTGGTACTTAGAGGCGATCGCCTGGTGCAAATATCCTCCTAGAGCAGGCTACTTCTAAAGCATATCCTAAACAATCAATTTAAATGCAGCCATGTGCCCGTTCACATATGCCAAGTAAAGAACAGCACCTCTGTGTCATGTATCCCATTTATCCTCAACATTGGCTCGGTCCTATGACGTAAGAGTATTACCACGACCGGCCGTCGACCGCCGTACGACCGTTGCGTGCAGCCCAGTGTAATGGCGTGTAACCCTCGCCGTTCTGATGCAGTCCCGATGTATATTCATAGCACTTTTTGTCTCGCTCCGGGAGAACATAGCACTTTTTGTCTCGCTCCGGGAGAAGAGCGACAACTAGAGCACAGCCGGCTTTCGCCGCCAATGTCAGGGCCGTAGAACCGCACGGTGTGACCTGGCTAGCAAACGCCACTGCGCCCTTGTTGAGCAGCAAGTCAGTGATAGTAGCATTTGTGTGAGCTATGTAGCGACCTAGAATAGGCATATGCAAGTTAGGAAATACACATGACCATTGTCTATATCTCCAGGGGAAGAACATACGACCACCCATCTCTCGTGAGCTTGAAACAAGATCCCCCCATCCTTCAATGCTTAACAGAAGCTCGATAATATTGGCATAATTTCGCCCGCTCCGGACATCAGAGCTAGGAATTTGACTGCCAGGGTAACCGCAGTATGGAGTGCATTCTCACCTACACTATTCTTGCGTAACAGGAGAGATGTAATGGTGCGCTCATGCTTCATAAGGAATTTCACGCAATCGGATGCTACCTGTTTCCACTGCCAAGTGTAGTGGAGTCATTGCTTTGTCTCCACCAGGCAAAAGATAATTTCTTGTGTCAGAATTCAAGAGCATCTCAAGACTAGTACTGTGGTTGCCCTCCGCCGCCAGGTGGAGCGGCGAGATTCTTCGGGAATTCAAAGCACCCCGCCAGGACGAGGGGCTTCTTCTCAGGGATAACAATACCCTGAGACAGGCCGGCCCGCCTTCACGAGCTTATTTTCAGTTTGTGCGAAACCTGGAGCATCCTTGTATACGGTAGCTGCCTGTGGCTTCTAACACTTCAGGCCGCGACGCTGTGCAGACACGGCTTCCACTTACTATCCGTTCCAGATTGTTCTGAAGACACTGGATCTAGCTCAACGTTTCTCAGAAACTTTTATGTCTTGTGCCTCAGAGAGATGGATATTAACATACTTCTATGGCGAAGCAGAGCTATCTGATGTTAGGCGTGACTAATGTGTAGTTAGTTGTATATGGGTGATAGCACCTAGCTGCCATAAAAGAAAATGATTTGCGAGGTCTTCAGCTACTTCTATGTAAAAAAATGACAACAGGATGCCAAGGCCCCCCTCCTACGATAAAGCAACCAGCGCGATTGTTCAATTGTTCGAACTATTCACAGAATTATTACTAAGTACGAATGCCTGCTATGAATTTTTTTATGTTCTGAGCATATGTCTGTGGGAGATATTGGAATAGAACGGAAATACAGTCATGGCCATAACAAATGAGGCAACCAATACTACCTTATGCAGTCGCTTGGATCACCACTTATTGCTTTAAAGCTTCCCCTCCGCTTTCGGAAAGAAGAAAATCTGATTGAAATATATCTTTCGCTTCCCTACTTCTTCGCTTTCCCTACTTGCCAACTGGTTCCAACAGGTCCACCGTATACGTCCGCTAGCCTTCTCCGACCTTATTAAATTCTTTCGCTGGGTCATCCATTTCGGCCCAGCTATTCCATCTTCTCCAATGTCTTTCCCCATCAATGCAGATCAAGGCTACGTGCCTCCCTGTCTCCACCTGTACCTCACATCTCCTAAACCCGGCATCAACCAATGGGTCAACTAAATTATATTCCGCCATTCTTGTAGGTTGCCCTTTCCATACTGTGTGGGCCTTGGCGCCAAGCGGAAGCAAGGAAAAGACTTTTGTTTCTATAGGTGAAAACCAGGTACATGTCAGTGGTATTTAGTTTTATGCCACAGATACCAATTGTAAGGGAAGATAAAAACATAATTTATATATATAAATTATGTCTCACTTTGATAGCAGGCAGCAATTAGGGTACTACCCCTATACCAAACACTTGTCTTTAGGACTCTTCGACATGCAGAAGAAATCTAGTTGTGTGATAGGTGTATGTAGCACTTGTTATGGAATTGTTAATGTTGCTAAAGGTTGCGGCTTAAGCTTTCCATATGTCTTTGAACTAAGTTTTTCCACATGTCACGATCGCACGGTGGTACCTGCTACCTACTTTGCGATTATCAGGAACCAAAGGTACTGAAACTTTGCAGCTCATAAGTCTCCATAAACTCGTCTTTCGTCAGTAAAAGCCCAACTTGCCAAGGTAAACCTGGCTGCGGAAGCAAGGAAACTGTTTGCGCTGCTGTAATGAATGGTGAAGTGGCGTGATGGCAGTCGGTAGCTATGATCATGAAACCAGCATAGTAGGAGAATAATAGAAGATGATGTGCCCCTGTACCCACATTTCATTTCTCCTTGATATATTCAGCCCAAAATTCGTATCCCAGTAGGTCATCTCATGAGGATCCATTGGTGTTCTCAAATCCTCTAGGTCTTGGTCTCCACCGGTAAGGTTATAAATATGTTGTCGCCATCCTCCGGGACGCGGAACGGGGTTGTAACCGAACCAAAATTCCGAAAGACCCGTAAGGCTGTAGCTTTCTCCTTTGAGAGATGCTATACTTCGGAAAGGGATTTAATATGATAGTAAAGGAGGCTCAGCAGCGTTGTTTTCGCAACAGAATGATCTTGGCCAAGCGTGGGCCTAACGTGGGTACACGCTCTTGGCTCATCCCAATTGGGGAGTCACTGCCTAATTGGAGGCATTGCAGTCTGAGCCGCCGAATAGGATTTTGCAGTATGATGTGCAGAGGGACCAAGGATACCGGTAAGGCAGAGCGAGAAGCTTCAATGCGTGTAATGATTCATAAAAAAAAAAAAAAGTACTGAAACCACTACGACACCATAGGGCTGCCCACTAGTTATGCCAATTCGTCAAATGTTTGTATGTGCCCATACAGGGGTCAAACGAAAGAGCGCAAAGTTCATCGTGTGGACTGCTTATCTACGCAAATATTGGATGTATGATTGCCCGTGAAATCTGAGAAATTCCTGGTTGATACCTTCAACCACCAGGTATGGTGCTTGTGTTAGCGACAGGCCGCGGCTGCGGAAATATTATTGTAGGAGCAAAGCCTGGTACTTACTGGTCAACAATGCCTTGCAAAACTTCGGTACTCATTGACGGGATATGGAAGACGAGAGAGGGGAAGAATATCATGAATTTGGCTTACTGTCGTTTTTATTTTTAATTTTAATGTTGCACATAATCAGTGCTGGGCAGGCAGATTAACTTGCCTGATCCTTAAATCCGAGTGGCTCGTCATGCGACCCTTAGTTGTAATGAATTTTCTTTTTCAAGAAAAAAGAAGCGTTGCCATTCAGGTCAGAACTCTGCATTTTCCAGTAGCCCCGAAGTTGTATTTTCTAAAGGCATAGCGAATCGGCTAATATAATCTCTTCGATTCTGATATGGAATGATTTACAGGTCCCTTACCTTTATCAGGATCCATGTCCTGTGGTTAAGATCTTGATTTGGCAATTTTGTAGTAACTTTGTGAGATTTGGCAGCAACCACATTCTCAAGTTCAGGCTCTTCGCATTCATGTCAGATTCCAGTAGAGAAGGAATTCAAAAAATGGGATAGTAATGGATAAGTTTGAAATAACTTTCCACCAGTCAAAGATAGAGTTTTTGAAATCTTGGTTAGCTTTTAGACTATAATATATCTTATTAAGCAAACTCTTGTACATCGCATTCGGAAGTATTTACGTGATTAGCAAAGTGTTTTGCTGGTTCCCAGACCCGAGGCTCCCTATGGGCTATAAACTAGTGGGTTTTGGTATCATGTTCCTGAATTGCGGGGACCATTTGAGGATCTTACATCCTAGAAAACATTTAGAAGATCCTCGGCATATTTGTTTGGTCTTTAACCTGGTCATTTCCTCCAACCCTATGTTCCATCAAATAGCCACCCAATGATTGCCAAGACTGGTGATAACCTGAACTCATAACATGCACTTCTCAAGATCCCGACAATAGAATCTTCCGGGGTCAACTAATTCAGAGGTTCATGGCAGGGCGTATGTGCTCAGTGTGCATACTCTATGCACACTGTTTTGTGAGATGCTTCTGGACTCTTCTGAGTCCCAAGACCTTTATACAAACAAAACTCGACAGTACTTAGAGCAAAAGGTCAGTTGCTTCAACTTATATAACTACTAGTTTGGTGTGCAAGTGCCTTTCTAGCATTTACGAAATATCCCTAGGCCTTTCCCTCTGAAAGCAATCCCTACTACATAGGGATTCTACCATACATATATCCATGGACAATTTCCCCGTGGCTATTGAGGATAAGTCGGGGAATACCTCGAGGAACATCGAGGAAATTGCTCTATCAATATAGGGTGAAATTGATGCATAGAAAACCCCGCTTCATAGCACATAGAGAGCTTCTCAACTATCAACTCTTGGATATCAGCTTCGCTTCAGCAGTTTTGGTGTCCACGGCTTATACATATGCCAGGAGCTGAGTCGCTCAGAAAATCACATTAAGACGCCTAAAGAGGGACGAGGAGAGAAATACTTTCAATACATGTACTATTACAATTGTAATTGAGCATGCATATGGTTTTGAATTAAACTAAAAAATTTTCATATATTAAAATTTTAATATTTTATATGTAAATTAATACAACTCTCTCTTCTTTTCCTGCCTTTCGTACCATCATATTAACTATAAAGCCCTTAACATACTACTTAAATAATAGAGGGATTTCGCAAACTTTATTGTTAATGTTAAGTGTAGAGTTAGTAAGCAGAAATAGACTTAAAGTTAGCCAAGAAAGACAAAGAAGAGGTTTCGCATACTTTTATGTTAAGTCGTAGTCTATTCTGGTTGCCGACCGACTGGCGACCGCCCTGCACAACCCATACGACCCGCACAACCCACACGACCCGTATAACCCATACGACCCCCAATGACATCGGAATTAGCAGTGTCAGCAGCAATTCTAGCGATAGCAACTGCAGATGAGGCACAAAACACAGCTATCGCACTGCTTCAGTGTCCACGTTATCATTGTTATTGCTTAAACTAGAAGTTCCACGGCTTAAAGATGAGCTTGGAATAGATGGCAATTGAGCGCGTTCAACTTCAGCAGGCAACACGCACTCTGCATTGTAAGGAGTGTTTCGGTCTTGAGAAGCCATATGTAAAGCGATAAGCTGTTTGGATAGCTATGCGTTGAGTGAGAGGCAATGTAAGAGGGGTAGATATTTGGTATAATTATACCTCAAGGTGCGGCTAATTTTATTTACTAACAAGTCGTTACCATAGTAATATCGGAAGTTGTCGGGTTGCTATGGCAACTTAACAAGAAAGTTAACAAGAAACTAAGTTGCGAAATCCCTCTAATTAAAAGAAGCATTTATTAGATCATATCAGTCGATTTTGCTCGAGTATTTTGGAGTAAATATTTTTAGGCCCAAAATATAATGCAATGGCAATTATTGCGTAATCTATACGATCTCACACTTTCTTGATATTGCTCCAAGCGCTAGAGTTCTCAAGGACAATGCTTGTTTGTGACCATACCTCTTTTGGAATATTATTTCAATAATCAAGTATTTGCGCTACACGCATACAAGGCAAAGGGGTGGAGATCGCTCAGTGGGGGAGGAAGGTTGATTCCGTACAAGAAACCTGCTTGCGTGGGCCTTAGTGCAACCCCACCGAGGGAAAGCAATTACCCTAAAAGTTTCACATGTGATCAGCACATCCCTCCTAATTGTGCAAGCTAGTATAGTTTGTACGTCAACTACACGTGACCAGGGACATGACCTTCCAGGAAAGGCTTCTCCCGGATATGTATTTGAAGCTTTTAGATTGTGGATACTCTTTCAGAACAAAACTATTTATCTTTTCTTAGAGCTCTCCTTTGCTGGTTTCGCCGTGATTTTTACAAGTGTGCTCTACATCCGAACACGTATTGTTCTAGCCGAAAACTCTTATCACGACCTGTAGCAATCACCATTTTTGTAGTACGTAACTGCATATGAGTCGGGGATCACGGGGAGTGCAAGGTAAACGCCACATCATGGATGCCATTCAGAGATCTCTCATCGTAAGCTAAAACGAGCAATAAATTACAAAAAAAAAAAGAAAAAAAAAGAAAAGATGACCCAGCAAGACGCTGGGGGCCTTACGAGACCACCTCCTCAAACAATTGCAAACTGACCTGTCAAATTGGTAAATAAAGCATAGCATATGTATTACGTACTCGTCCTTGTAACCAGGCAATAGCATCCCCCATCTGTGTGCCGCTTCCAGAGATCCTCATTTGCTTTACAGGTTCTAGGTTAAGAGCGTAAGGCCACCAGCGTATGCTAGTGTGCCAGAATGTCAAAATAGTAACTGGAAGGCCACCACTGCTCTGTCAATAGCTTCGGGTATTCAGATTTAGATCCTTCTTCTACCGACAAACACACTTTTTCTCAAGACTATGATACGATTGGGGGTTTATCCTGGGCGGTATTATTCATTGACGGTGCTGATTACCTAGGCTATGGCATTTATAATTTACCGTATATTGTCACCGGACCAACCTCCATTTCTGCTCTGCGTCAGATGGGATCTTTGTCGACCCTTCAAACTAACGTCAGCTACAAAATTGTTTCTTGTACATTTGGTTGGTGGGTCCACGCCCCCGGCATTGAGTGGATTGGCCATTGCCATAATTTCGTGCACTTCATACGCAGTAGGGATATAGGCCATGCCGGCGACGGCATTGATATTTTTAACTAGGAATGGCTTCTTGGATCTACACATGAGTGCATGGATCCTCGATCAAATGACGGAGGAATGGCACGCTCTTCAGGCGGGCAACGGTGCCAACGGCACTTCAATCAGTAGTCTATAAAGTCCAGCGGCCAACTCCCTTCATTAACTTTTTTCTTTCATATCATTCCCATACCTTACCTCTAATCAACCTGCACAGCAATTACAAAACCCTGCTAGATATCCAATCCCTACTTCGTTCTCTTTCGCTATGTCTGGTACACTCACCATTCCAATCTATAATGACGACTCAATGCCCCTTGTCCGTTCAAGAGCTAACTCGGCCCAGGCGAATCATGGCCAACAACTTCACCCAGGGCACACCTCTACTTTAGAGTTGCCCAGAGCCGACCCCTATATCATTGTTAGGAAAGGGCACCAGGACTCTGTTCCCAAGCAGTAAGTATACTCATTCTCAGGCCACTTGTTCAAAGATTACGAGAAGTGTTGCTGATTTTACTTTTATACATTAGCTGGAATAACACTAATGAATTCCGCCCCAAACGAGATGGGCCACCTCGCAATTGAACTTGGGTCAATTGACCAAGGTATGGCTATAATTGTATGGGTACCGCTGAGTGTGACACTTATTTCGCTTGCAGGCAGCCGACGTTGGACAATCGTCCATTTAAATGGGAGGTTCTGCTGAGGGGCTGAAGAAAAGATGGTTTTAACTTTTTATAGGCGAGAAAATTCTGTGTCGTGCGAAATGTTAAGAGGGTGAACCTTGTCTTCCCATTTTTTCTTGTATTTCCTAGGTTCGGAAGGTAGGATTGTGTAGCCTGTGGGACCGGGGGCATAGGTCCCCTTCAAAGGGGACCGCCAGAACCTCGCCAAGGGCTTTATGCCGCACGCCGCGAGTGTTGACTCAAAAGAAAAAACCTTGGTTTATAAGGCAATGACATCAGTATCCTTGCGTGTAGTCGTGAACTATTTGACCCACATCATGGGTTCTATCTTGTGTGTGTACATTGTTTGATCATGTTATATTGATATAAGTGAATAAGGAAAATCCGTGCAGAGTCTTTGGACTCGGGCAGTCGATTAGTACTTGGTACGTGGCTTTAGCCCCTTGCAGCACGAATGATTGGCTTGATGCTATTCTTAAGGTGTATGGGCTTAGGAAGTAGGGGCCTAACACCATCTGATGACCATTGACGCGGATCCGTCTAGGCATGTAGTCAAGCAAACCCACACCCCACTCCACTTGATCCATTGTTTCATCTCTCCTCGTAATAGACCTACCGTACCTGATACCTACGGCGAGTTGTCCTAACCCAAGTGACAGAATATAGGTTTCTATCTATAGGTATATCGAGTTCTTTAGTTTGACTGCTGGTGCTTCGCAAGCGTCCACACACATATGCCTTCAAGCTTTCACCCTGCCCTTAATTACAATCCAAGTGCTTGTAAAGGGTCTAACACAAGAGATCGTCTTTATGAATATATTTTACTTTGATTTAACCCTAACGTTAGAGCACTCTTCTATAGGACAATCATTTTTCGTCTTTCACTCAGGCACATACACTAGAACGAGCATTAGACAAGTCAAGTCGGTCATAAAGGCGGAGTTAACTTCGCTTAGCTTGGCAAACTACCCTAGCGAATAATTTTGCCTGCACTACAATGTTGGCACACAACATGGACGCAGTAACCGGCTTGTGGTAGACAGACAATGGGTCCTTCTACTATTGATTTATATAATATAGATTGAATTGCATATATACTAATGGTATCCTTTGAAGGCCTTCCACAAAAAATTGAGCAACCCCAAAATCTCCCTTGAATTAACCAAATACGTTTGTATTAGAGCGTTGGACAATCGGCTTGGCACGGACCTAAGGCATGCAGTCTCTCGTCATGAACTACTTATACGGTTGATATACAAGTTACCAAACAAAAGAGCGAAATATGCCGCATCCATGCCTCCCTTCACCAGTTTCTCGATCTAGCGCCTCCTTCAGAACGTTTTCAATACCTACAATGAAGTCTCCACCAGCTAAAAGCTCCAATACTCCCTCCATTTCTTTTTTTTCAGTCGCTTCAGCATAGGACCAAGCTCAGGTTAACAAGGGGCGACTTGTTCCAATCCGAATTAACTCAAAAAGTCGACAATTATACCGTGAACCCGTAAAGAAAAAATATTTACTCATGGAACGTATTCCAGAGATGTTCCACAAAAGCACAATATTATTCCAAAGATGCCTGCTAAATTAGACGATTCACAGGGCAGAAAAATGCTGCATAGTTAGTGCTGAATTCAAAGAGCTAACTTCGTTTAAGTGCGGCAGCACACTGGCACTGTCATATATTCCGTTGGAAGTCCCCTCACGGTAAATTCTTTTTACAATCCCTTCTAGGTAAGATGTCTGAACGCCTTAGATGACAGAAACAATATTTAAATTCTATCTACAGTATACAAGGCTGAAGAAGTGTCTGGAGGTGCGGAACCATATGGTTGAATGCAGTTAATATCTTTTCTCCATACCTTGGAAAATATACAAACTATACAAAATGAAGAGCTTTTGTCGCTTTCCCTCACGCGGAGCAAGCTTCTCCTCAGGCATTTTTATCTCAGCGTTTTCTCCAGTATACTCTATTACATATCAACATACCTAACATTCCTTCAAGGACCCTCCTACAGTCTCTTCTATAGCACCTTCTACAGCCCTCTGCCTAGCACCACGGCCCTCAAGCACCCCAGTACCACATACCCTTTGCAGTAACCCCTAGTATTATCTACAATAACCCCCCAATACAATCAGGCTTTATAATAGCTTCCATAGTACCCTTCGTTGCAAGCACTCTCCGTAGTACAAATCACAGAACGTTCCGCCATCTTAGCAGCACCTTTCCCGGCCCGAACATATTTGCTTCCCATACCTATAGCTCTACTTGACTCTCCAATCGTGCCTCCAATTACACCGATCCAGCCTCCCGGTACTACATATCGTCAGCTCCCCCTTCGGTACCACACCTTGTGGCACTTTTTTAGTATACTTTGGATAGTATCTCTTTCAATCTTCAAAAATTAGCCAAACCCCCCTACTCTAGCCCTTTTATGCTCTAGAATTTGGGACTGTAAGGGTTAGCCTTGTATTAGTGAGGATAAAAGGATTGAGCGGAGGTGCAAGTAAAGCTATGGGTAAAGAATGAGATCGCATGGGCTCCCGGGGATGGCTAGAGTGGATAGTGCGGAGTATAGTGGTGTGGATGCTAGCTATAATAGAATGTGCTGCGGTTTGCGAAAAGCGATAAAGTAAGTGCTGAGGGGAGGGTGGGCCTGGAGCAACGCGAACTCTTAATATTGTATGGTTTGTATATTTTCTAGAACGTGGGTGAATATATTATAGCTAAATAATACCTTGCGTTAGCGTACAATGAATTAGCCATTTAATGTGGCTAGAGGTACTTGAGAATAATTTTTACAATGTCGAAATATTGATGAGTAGAGCATTATCGTCCAGGTACAGGGATACTTGATGGACATTACTGGGGGAACGCTTCAGACCCAACAGCGGGAGTATGTCACCTTCCCTATTACAGTATCATAGCAACACGAATATATTAGACATTGCTACACTCAATACAAGCAAGCACAATACACGTAGCTAACCTAAATACAAGCAGAGAGGGTTGAAGTCGTATGTAGTCTGGCGGGCACCGCCCACTCGGAGAGAGTGAATAATGTATTATCTCTCTACTACGAATCACATACGAATCCAAGATGTTGGAAACTATGATGACAACTTCTACAATTGCTCTGCACTACCATACCCCTTTGTTTGAGCTCAGTAAACCAGTTATTATATCTGCAGATGAGTTTAATGAAATATGGCTATATGTCGACTCAGTTTATACAACACTTCAAGAAGAGCTACTTCAATGTAATTATGTACGATTCAAAAGTACGAGTGGCAGCTTTCAAATCAGGTAGTGCCAAAGTTGCGACAGAAGGCAAGAGTTATTATACCGTACTCAATTTATTCGGTAGCGCTATCACCATACATATGCGTAGGACACGTACCTAGATCATAAGCCACGAGTGACGTGAAACATATCAATTTGAGCTAAAGTTCAGCACAAAGAGTAAAAACAATGGAATCTACGGAGTCTCATCAATATTGAGGATAGTGGAGTAGCGATATCGTCCAATATCAGAAGTAAGTCGCAAGTGGTCAAATGTGTTCATTGGTAAGGAGTTGCGTCGGTTGAAGTCTAACCAGCTTAATGTGAGACGGCGATACTCATCTGGTATATAGGAAGCTTTCTTTGTAAGGACTTGACATGAGATACCCCATCGACTTCAAAACCAATAAACCAGTTGGTAGAAAACACAAATAGTCTTACAACTACTCCTGGATAGACATTTGTAAAGATCTATTTAGACTGCCTCCAAAACCACCCGCACCGAACCAATTTTCCTTCCTCTCTACACTGAACAAAGGATTGGGAATAACTTTGCTCCCACTTCAGGCCAGCATATGATGTTATCAGCTCGATAGTGTCCTCCTCTTATCTCCTGTATCTTCTCTTGGTTGCAATACCTACAAGTCTGAAATCGTACTCTGGGGGATCTTAAAGTAACTAGCTGCCTCAATTTGATTTGGAGGCCGGTATTCTTTAGTGATATTACAGATAATTCGGTGGTGGATCATAAACATCAACACTTCAATTTTTTTTAGCCTTGCTATCGCTCCTCTTGACTCGCTTTATCGGTGGTGGAAGACCCTGAGCTAATGGCTTTGTTGTAGTTTTTGGACCAGTGAGAGGAAGCCTGCCTCCAGAAACTACCTGGACTTTTCACCGACAGCGCTTGTAGAGGCTTTCTTGATGGCATTGTGGATAATTACAGTTGCCTACATTTCCATCTCCGACATTCGCATAACAATGCATGAGCACGGGTAAACCCGCATATGCAGTTCACATTGACATTAGGCTACCGAATAAATTGAGTCTCTACTCCGTACGTATAGCAGAATAGCAGTATTGGTGATGAGTATCTATACGTGTTCGAATCAAAGCCTCTCGGCCTATGGATGGTACAGCACTTACAATTGAGCACGAGCGTGCGTTGAGCAGCTGAAACAGAAGCCATAGGCAATACGGTAATACACCAGACAATGGATCGACTTCATTTGGATGACACAGTACGAAGTCAGCGAGTGGATGGAGTGAAGCAATGTCTGATATTCGTGCTGCTACGATACTGTAATAGGTAAGGGATATGCCTGTTTCTCCCTGTCAGCCTACACCTGGCTACGTACCAATCGGGGCCCCCAGAACTACTGGCTCCACTTCATCCGCAAGGTCGACTCCCCAGCCTGCCCCAACTGTGACCACCCTTCGGAGGACGGCTTCCATATCACCTTCGACTGCCCTATACACCTCCAGCAGCGTCTGGAACTCATCGGGGACACCAGGATGTGGGAGGATCTAGACACACCTATGTGGAGGAAGGAGGAGGGAGAGGAGGAGCAGTTGGACGCGGTAGAGGCATACTTCGCCTACCTCTACCGCCCCCTCGCTGGACGATAAGGGAGTGCGCATATTTGAGATCTGCTGCGTTGCTTTATCTTATTCGCTCACATTGATTTTATTTGTACGTAGCATGCGCAGGGCGTCAGATTAACTTGACTGTCCCTTGAATCCACCCGGGTTTCCGGAGTGGCTCGTCATACGACCCTTAAGGTTATGCATAGGAGTACTGAGTTCAAAAAAAAAAAAAAAAAAAAGGGGTATGCCACCTGTTGTTAAAGCGCTTTTATACCGTGCGAACTAGTCTCCCAGGGGCCAACGTGTTCATCAATACTTATCTAGCCCTTTCAGACCATGTATATATCATCTTGTGACATAGCGGTTCTACTTGCAAAATCTCGACTAGAGCCATGTACGTTGCAGAGTACTTTGTGCGGTAAATTTCCATCTACAGTAGGGGATACCCGAGAGGCTTCCTGCGGCTAATTTCCTGCAGGGCGGCTTCGCCTCTCGTCTCGTACTTGCAAATTAATCTCATTTGAACGGGACGGTGTATTTATTCACGCTTGCAAAGCGTACCAACTTTTCAGGACTACAAGCTCACTATCCAATAAAGGAAAGTGGGTTGGTTGGACACTTGGATGCAAAAAGGGGCCACGTCATGTAGTCTGGTGGCTCGTCATGACGAGTTATTACTCGCCTCAGTTATGCAGGACTCTTGGGTGTCTCACTCTAAGGGGCCCATAATGTGTCAGAAGAATTTGAACATGTCACATATGCGAGAGTCGTGGTCAGGGGATACACGTACGAGTACAATGAGCTCTCCATTTTCTCGCGTGACGACCAATGCGTTGTCGGAATCCACGCATGATCGCGCGCGTCACTAGCAAATGCTCCACCGATATGTGTAAACTGGCACCTGCGTCTTCGAACTATAAGTGACCTTGTTGAGATTGTGAAAAACGAAGCCCCAACATACTCTTTCTTATTATCAACTACTTCGAGCTCTGAAGGAAAACCTCCTCGAATATATAGATCGCATATCTGCGGTTTTCACACCGTGTTTTAAGTTCTAAATATCATGCTATACGTGTACCCAATACATTGTAGTTGTTTGTGAAGGGGTTTATATACCGCTGTAAAATGAACGTGTGACCATTATTGGGATGTAGCAAAGGTGCGAATCTCGAATACTAATAATGAAGTACTAAGAGGTTTATAGAAGTCGAACACATAATGTGGTTAGAACATGAGCAGGAACTAGCAGCATAGCTTTAGACATCTCATGCGGAAGATGGTATTGAAGTCAATAGAGAGGTTTTGGTCCCCTGTAAGAATGACAACTCTCAACCCATGTCGCAACACTTAGACCCCGGGAAGCACCAAAGTGCAAAAAAAGAGGTTTTGGAAATATTATGTTCTCAGTCAAGATATCCCGTATGGCAAGAGAATAATTAATGATAACTCGTTATCTTTTACTTTTGGTAAAGTGAGACTTTTAGTGTGATCTGCTTGAAGTGCTCCCCAAGTAGCTGAACACACATTCACAAGCGATCGTGTCTCACAGGCCCAAGGGAGAAAACACTGGCCGGCTATGTTATGAACTGCCTAGCTGCGAGGGGCAGTTACGTCCGTTACGGTTTCTTTTTTGTATTTCATGTCGCTCCGTCCTGACTGGACTTGCATCTCCAAGCTGTTTTGGAATACGAGCCTGCTACATGTACAGGAAGTATGCTACATTCGCTTCACCTTAGTGGCGGAGTTACTTGACATGTACAAGTGTTCAGATATTAGCTGCAGAGTCTGTCAAGAGCAACAACGTTCTCCGAGACAGGTAACAGGCGGCTACGGACACTAGGTATATAAACAGGTACTTTGTCCCCAATAACCATCTATCGATATCTACAGTAGCCAGACAATCACTCTTCCCCCATACCGTCAAAATCATGAAGCCTATGACTTTTTTATCCACAGTGCCCATCTACATGTTCTTTAGCATGTTTGGCATGCTCTCTGTCGTTACCGCCGCTGCAATTCCTAAACCTGCCCCCGTGGCTCTTGGTGGAACTGGGGTTACGCAAGGTATGAAAGCAGAAATCATACAACGCGAGAGTTTTAGCTGACACTTATTGAATTGTTAGCTGTTCCTGTTTACGAACGGGCGCCTGTTGCACAGACATGTGTTAGCAACATCGAGGGTGAGAACGGTGTCCTCGGTGACCTTGAAGTCGAGATCTGTCCTCCCCTTGGGGGATAGTCTGGTTCCACAAGTTAAGGTGCCAGACTGGTTGAGGTGTAGCTATTGGTCACATGCACAGGAAAAAGGGGCTGGCAGGAAGGTGTTCAGGTCTGCGTTGGAGAGTTGTTGATTGAGGTTGTTCATGGGAATATTTGTCGTCTGGGAAACTGGTTTCGGGCATTGGATGTATATGTATTCCATTTCGCCATCATAATCTATATATCATGTCATTAATTTATAATTCATGTTGTGGTTTATCGGTTTAGATGGCACACTGCACATGTTTCAATACCCCACGATAATTAATCCGCACTTTCGTGGCCGTCATTATCTTACGGGGCGTATGCAACCCTATGCCTTGTACAGTATGTACATCACTTGCTGAAAAGATAATACTAGTGAACTTTCAGGTAGTATGCTGGATGTGCTTACCTGTCGATATCCTTCTGGGCACGAGTTGAAACCAAACTGCTAAGCTCATACTATTTTAGTCTGGTTATACTATTTACACTGTATTTTCCTGGCCAGGAATATGCATGCAGGTAATAAGTGCCAAGTCCCCCAAGAAGCACACATTTCCGAAGTCCTCTTACGCAACCCCTATCCGAGCATTAGTGGTGGTCACTTCTTAATTTCAATAATGAAAATTGCAATAATGAAGCGCCTTGGCAACTTGGCGCCCACTCTGATTGGCCAGGCTCGTTATTACAATTGTTATTACAATTCAAACTCGTAAATGCACCCTTAGTCATCTGGCAAACCAACATAATCGCATGATCCAAACACCGCAAAATTGTGAGATCTATCCGACATCGCAAGACCCCCTTGATCCCCAACGTCCATTTATCCTCCACGCTAGAAATCTCGTTACTTGATGTTGCCCTCCTGAGATCGTTCGAGGGACTGTATAACGACGATGGGATACCTCCTGATATAGCTCAAGAAGATCATAGCTTATCCCTAATACCATGGAATCTGAAGAGATTTCATTGTTGGTACCAAGCATAAGAAGCTCGACGATATGTATGATGCTTCTCAATAAAAGACCACGTTGAGTTGTTCGAGGCATTGAGGAAAACTTATCTGAGGCTGTAGAGTTGTATGTAGGTGGTAATTCGAATTATGATAATTAGAAAATTGAGGTGGTCACTTGTTAATCACATTTTTTTACAGTTTAGGTTTAGTTCATAGCTGCCAAGGCACTTCGTTATTGCAGTTTTCGTTTTTTTTTTTTTTTTTTTTTTTTTTTATTCGGTACTCGCATATAGAAATTTCCATGGCGAGGTAGTTTTCGTTATTGCAGTTTTCGTTATTGCAATTAAGCAGTGACCACCACTATTGTACATACTTCTGCATTCCCTTTTCAGAATCACAGGACTCAGTTTTAAAAGTACAAACCTGCCTTGGCAAAGTGGGTGGCTGTAGCAGACCAAAAGCAACAGCTTCATGTGGAGAAGGTTATAGGAGTGGGGAATGAACATCTGCATGGACTGGAGTTCGTGCACAATTAACCCCACGACTGTCATATCATACTACCAGTAGTCGAGAGCAGTGATTATTGATTTTGATTGATGCTTGCTAGTTTCAACAATGATTAATATATGATGAATAATACGTCGAATCAGATTTGGCTTGTCGTTACCGAAGTGACAGCGATTGCAGAGTGAGCACAATGGAGGCAAGCGGGCACGATCGGCATCATGCAAGGTACTAATTACACGGGTAGTTTGTTAATGCAGATCTGACACAAAGTCAATTGTCACAAGCAGGGTGCAAAATATCGAAGCATTATTACTTTCGCATTGATGAAAGTATAGACCAATACTGCGAGGGGTGAAACAATCTTCTATATACAGATGACTCTCGTTACAAGCATACCTCCTCCCGTCCCACATAGTAAATAAGCATATTCTGATTACAAGAATATTCTTATGTTTTCTGCTTAGTCACCATACATGTGCTTGTAACAAGAGAAGCGCTAAACCACAACTAGAGGTTTATCGATAAGAAATAGCCCCGCACAGAATACAACACCATACATAACACGCACAATATTATGCAATACACACAACATATACAATACACACAGTACATACAATATTCAATACAACATACAGCATTAATATGCCTGAAGTTGAGGAGGAAATTTTGGAGTGCATCCGAGTTGTACACCCGGGTCTACAGCTGTCACGATCTGAATTACAGCATCAATTTATTTCTCCCCTCCTGAAGTTGTTGAAGATCCGATTACTGATATTGAAAATGCACTCCTGGCAACCTATCTTCCTACTGAGGCCTATGAACCAGAAACCGAAGCTCCGGAACCTCCTCCACCAGTTACACGGTATGCAGCTTTATCATACATTGAACGCTTGCTGCTCTTTTCACTTCAAGGTGAACTCTCGACCAATACCACTGCCCTCCAAGATGCACTCAAGCGTGAGAAAAAAAGGATCGAGATTCTTGAGATGGAACGCAGGCGGCAGCATGTCCAGCGCAGGATAACTGATTTTTTGGGTGCTTCCGGAGCATCCTCCCCTTCTTCCTGATGTCTCTCTGTTATTTGTATGCCTGTCTAGTATTTATTGTGTCATTCCAGAGGCTTTCCTACCTAGTAATAAATTTCTCTAGTTATAAGCATATATTGGTTATAAGCATACCTTCCCCCGTCCCGACGATATGCTTATAACGAGAGTCATCTGTAACTAGAGTTATTCACTAGTGTCCTCTGCAAGCCATGTAATTGAATATCGTCTGGATAGGTTTATGTAACGTGAGACCACGGACATACGCAAATTTCACTTCCCTACGGACGGGGAGTATGCGCAGAGTAGGGCGGAAAGTGAGGAAGTAACTGCGACCCCCGCCTTACAATATGCACTGTAATTGGCCTCTCTTAGGTAGACTCGGAACTAGACACAGCCTTACTCCTCACCTAGCTAGTGCTAAATCGAAATACTCCTCGCACAAGTATGTATCAACTGTACCTTGTATTCAAGTGTCATAGACCTTGATCTCATCTCACCCATCGCAGAGCAAGCTCTATGTGACCTAGCTCATTTCTGGCTTATGCGAATATCGGACTTGAAGTTCCGATAGCAGTGGACGAATATATCTTGTCAAATATTAGCATTGACCATATGCTTCCTGATACCTATCATAGCGACTAGTATGTCTGTAAAGCCTACAACCGTGGAGTGAACGCCACGGCCTATATTGGTGCCGATAAGCGTAAACCCGATAGTGGTTTGGTATTGGCGGTAAGTGCAGATTTCATGGGATCCCCGGAGATGAGGAAAGTATGTCTTGATCACGCCAGGCGAGACATATAATTGCGATCATGGTTTTGACACCAAATCCATTTAGGTTGTTGTAAAACCATTTGCTACACACAAAGATTTAGATCGATGGCAAAAAATTTAGTATAGTGGCAACCCGTCTCTAAAGTGAAAATTCCCACACAAAGAACAGCGATTAAATGGGTTCTTGATCGCTTGTCATGATCGAACGATCAAATCGTCTAGATCACATGTAGTCATTTGAAGACACTTAGTAATTCGATAAGACACCCGTCTCGTACCCGTTCATACTTGTATAAGCTAAGACACTCATCTCGTACCTCTCTACTCATGCATACTCTACTCATCAACAATGCCACGAATAAGTATCAAGAGGACAATAATAACTTGGTTTTTGGCAGGCATAGAGGAAGAAGATGAGGAAAGAAGATGGATTACACTAGGTGAAGCACTTGCTGAAGCCATTATAGATACTCTTAATACTCGAGACTCAGAGATAGATGTTGAGTCTTCATCAGAAGAGCTTTCAGAGACTTCGATATCAGAGACAACTTCTTCTTCAAGTTCAGCACCACCATCTTGGGTTCAGGATATGGACAACACTTTCAAAGAAACACGATTGATGCTTCTCTTATAGTATCCTCACTCTAAGAATTCAGCTTACCTTAGAAAGACTCCTTTTGCGTGTACTTGGTATGGTACTGGCCGGAATCGTAGTGTCAGTACTGTATTGTGAGGGGTCTTCGTATGTTGAGGTGTGAGGGGTAACCGGAGAAGCTTACTAGCGGGTGGGAGCAGCCTTACATCTTTCCATTACCCAAGCACTTGGCATCATGATGCCAAGAACCACAGCTAACAAAAATACGTGGTAATTTCCTCCCTTGATGGTGCACTTTAATCGCACCCTATGATCGAGGGTCGCTCAATCTTGAACGAGTAGAACGTCGATTACAATTTTCAATTTAATCGATCGATTATTTTAGGTTTGAATACCCCTATTCTCAGTATGTATCTTACTGCGCCTTCGCCACTGCCCATGCCTCAGCGGCCTCCGGCACATTTGGGCAACCTGGGCCGGGGCGCCCCTTACCGGCTGGTACCTACTGTCCACTATGTCGCTACACATATATATATACAGTCTTACTGCATGACGTCCGTCAGAGCACTTTTGATGCAGTAAGACAGGTTTATGCGGTACCCCGAAAATGGAGAAAAAGAGCTGATATTAAACTAAATACATGACAAAATACATGACACACGACTAAATACATGATATCCCGACTAAATACATGATATTCCGACCGGTTCCCACCCACTTTAATCGGATCTAAGCCACTTCTCGAGGTGTGATTGCTGCTTGCGTTTCATATTGAGGTCTGCCATGCGGTTGGTTAGAGTAGTAATAGACTCAATTAAGGCTGATGTTTCTGGCAATGCTGCAGTACTAGGTGCGGTCTGAATAACATACAATTGAAGAACTTCAAGTGCATGGCTAACCTCGGTGCGGGTAATCAATGGGCGTGGTTCAGAGTCATCGGGAGGGTTGGAGGAATTTTGCAGGTTAGTGTCATCTGGCGGATCGGTTGAAAGTAAAAGACAAGATGTGGGACTTCTGCTCTTTAAGCTATAACACTGAATCCGAATACCCGTGTTGACCAGGGTAGAATATCCGACGTTTTCGGCTGAACTCATCCCCTGCTATGCGATCTCGGAGTGCCTGTACACACTTAATCTGAATTTTGGGAAGGCGCCAACAAGTATGCATGCAATGTTACAGTTATGCGGTTTTTAGCCCCTTAGTGTGTCATTTTTACTAACAAAAAAACTCGTCAGGAGCTTGGTATGCGTTATCAGAGGATATGCGCTTATACCGGATGCAAAGTCAGAGGTTCGACTGTACTACTTATGCAGTATATACAGCATAAGCCTGGCGGGCGCATACAGATCTCACTCGCGGCTTAGGTAATCCCGCGCTAGCCGTCAGCTGCGGCATTCGCAAACGCGAGGACGTCTGCTCGCCTTCCGCTGCCCTCGTCGATCGCAAACGTCCCTCCAGATAATATCCCGACCCTGTGCCATGGCTGATTCCAACGAGCCGCTTATAGCCGGTGACGGGAGCTTTGAGCTTCCAGAACACCCACCCCACCACCGCCCGCCGCACCGGTCCGACACTCCCAACGCCTACGTCTGGACCCTCACGGCGATCGCCGGAATAAGCGGGTTACTCTTTGGCTGTTTGTCCCCTCGCCCTCCTGTGGCAAAACCTCCTATTAACGTCCCTCCCCTGGCACAGACGACACTGGCATCATCTCCTCTACCCTCCTACACCTCTCCGCGTCCTTCTCACCCGCCCCTGGAACTGAGCTATCTAGCCTCTCTAAATCCCTCATCACATCCTCCACCTCCCTCGCCGCGCTTCTTTCCTCCCCGCTCTCTGGCGTCCTCTCCGACCGCCACGGACGCAAATCCGCAATCTACCTCGCCGACTCGCTCTTTATCCTCGGCGCGGTATGGCAAGCTGTGGCATTCTCCATCCCGCATATGGTTATTGGGAGGTTTATTATTGGGCTGGGAGTAGGCGTGGGGAGCGGGGTTGTCCCAATGTATATCGCTGAGCTTGCACCGGCGGGTTATCGGGGGAGATTGACGACTCTGTATACCGGGTGTATAACAGGGGGACAGTTGCTGGCGTATGCAGTTGGATGGTGGAGTTCAGAGGTTTTTACTGAGGGCGTAGGATGGCGGGTGGGGGTGGGGCTGGGGGCGGTTCCGGCAGTACTGCAGGGCGTGGGGTTGGTTTGGCAGCCAGAGACCCCGCGGTGGTTGGTCATGCGGGAGAGGAGGAAGGAGGCGAGAGAGGTCTTGGGAAGGGTGATTGGGGAGGATGAGGCTGCGGGGGCGGAGGGGGGCGTAGGAAGGCTGTTGGCGGACATTGAGGAGGGGGTTCGGAGAGCGAGGGAGGAGGAGGAAGGGGGAGAAGGGTGGCTCCACAGGTGGCTTGATTTGTGGCAGGACACGCAAGGAAGGAGGGCGCTGGGGGTGGTGTGCATGTTGCAGGGGCTGCAGCAGTTTTGTGGGTTTGTACGTTCCACATCCGCCGCTCCGCTTTCTTTTTTTTCCTCTCTAATGTCGGACGTTAGAATTCACTCATGTACTTCTCCGCCACCATCTTTTCCCTCCTCAACTTCACCAATCCCACTGCCACAAGCATGCTCATCGCTTCCACAAACCTCCTGTTTACCCTGCTCGCCTTCACCCTCATAGACCGCATCGGCCGCCGCCTTATCCTCCTCCTCTCCATCCCAGGCATGATCCTTGGACTTCTCCTCTCTGCATTCGCATTTTCCAACCTCGACCTCTCCTCATCGCCTACCACCGCTGCCTCAAACTCGGCGTTCTACACCACAACCGCCCTGCTCTCTATGCTTGTCTACGTCTCCTCCTACGCCCTCGGCATCGGCACTGTCCCCTGGACTGCGCAAACAGAAGTATTCAAAATGCAGCATAGGGGACTGGGGAATGGGGTGGCGACAGGGGTGAATTGGGGAGGGAACTTTGTTGTTGGGATTACGTTTTTGGGAATGTTGGAGAGGTGTGGGGGGGAGGGCGTGTTTGGAGTGTATGCCATTGTTTGTGCAGTAGGCTGGTGGGGGGTTTGGATTTGGTTTGGGGAGAGGGGTGGAAGGGAGTTGGAGGAGATGGAAGTTGAATCGTAGGCTAAGATTGGGCTGGGGTTTCCAGGAGTGAAAACACAGATACATACCCTGCTGTGTTTATCGCGGTGGAGTGTTTGCATGTTCAGAGGCGTTTGGTTGCTGTTTTTTGGTCATTGTGCCACGTACATCGCAATACTATATGCGACTAGCCTCAATGCTATAATGGCGCTGGGTAGATCTGTATGGAGAAATCTACTTCTGAGCAAAGCAGATCGCTCTCACATCAGAGGATTGACCATTATGTCTACCAGTCTACCACAATTAAGGTCTCACATATAACCGTTACTGTTTCAGACTTAACTTTGCCAGCTTTCATCCAGGCGAAGATAACCGCAAGTGGTCAGAAATAAATAATACTAGAGTTACTAGTAAATCTTGAAGCTATTTGGTACGGGTGAATTGAGACCTCGAAACTCTCATCTATGGTCATCTCCGATAGGTTCAGTCACGGCTTTACGGTATTGCGAAGCTAGCGCGAGTTACTACGTCTAATACATATGTAGAAGTAGAGAATAGATGAGAGGGCGGTGGCTCCGCCGGGCCCTATTTCAAACACAAAATAAGGACAATAGTAATGCTATGCGCCAGCTTCAGCTGCGCATTTGCCGGTGGCTATCTACAGAAATATATACTCGGCACTATGTGGGCGAGGATGGAGCCCTCTCTTGCCAATGACTGATCCCTCCTCATCACCACCCTACTACTCCCCACTCTTCCCCCCCACTCATCCATATCCCCGCCTCATCCAATTCCTCATGTGGCGGGCCCCGCTCGCTCTTCGCTCACTTGACTTTTATTGGTCCGTCTGCCGCTGCTGCTCCCCCTTCCTCCAACAGTGGATCAATCAGGTAACGATAGGCTCTTTCGTTCCAGCTCGCTTGCGTACGGCAAAGACGTCGACCACAAAGACTCCCAGTTGGAATCGACTCTGGCTCAAGTTTGCGCAAACAGTTAATGCAGGATCATCAGCTGGCAACTCTCTTGCAGTAGAAGCCCTGTCATTTACCCCGCCATACCGGAACATGATTGATAATACCACTTCCATGGAGGAAAACCCTCATATGCAAAGATAGTAATAAGAGATTATTGACTACCACCAATATGGTGTATGTTTGCTAAAAGGGTAGTCACTACTCCTCATAGCCTAGCCTTAAAACCTACTTAGTTGATGTAATTGGAACGAAGTTTGTTATTATTTCATTTATGTACTGGACATCTTGCACGCTAGCACACTTGGCGAGGGCAGCCACGTGATTAGGCATGCCAAGTATTACAGTAACTATCTACAGCATTCAAACGTAGCAGCTATCACTGATCCTCAGAACACGCACGAAATCAACCCTGTAATACAGCCTCAAGCACTAATCATGAATTCTCAGAACATGCACCAAATCAATCCTGTTGCTTGCAAGGTGTTGGAGAGCCTTCGATCCAAAAGTATAGATATCTATGCTAACAGGTGATTGATTAGTGCAGAGTTAAAAAATGTGTTAGTAGGTTAACGGGGTATTCTTTCAAGTATGCCATTCAATTTATATGGGATTGGAGCTAATACTATATATAAATCCATAGAGTAAACAACGAGAAGAACTAGAGCGGCAGTAGCAAAGCTTACTCAACAACGGTTGGCACAGCTTCCTCAACCATTACAGAATATTGAGGCTTCAAATCAACTAGAGGAGCAGTCATAGGATATCAGGTATATATGACAGTCATTATACCTTATAACCCCTCTACACTAGGGACTACTCTTAACAGACCGAGCATCTAGCAGAATGAATACAAGCTTCACTTCAACCTATTCTGAAGATTCAAGTTCAATGTTATCTCTCCAGTCTTCTCCAGAATTGCCTTCTCAGCTATCTCTCCAGTCTTCTCCGGAATTGACCTTCTTAGCTAAGTTCAACCCCCGTAGAGCGACGCCGGCACACCATCCAATTCAGAACCCACGATACAACGATCCATAAACTGAGTTCAATTCCCACTTTCACCTGCTAATTTTTTTTTACCCTTATTTGTAATTTACGATCGTTGCCAAATCAGGGTGACTACATGGTCGTCAACCTCAGTTACCGTGTTATAACATAACTTTTCCATATGGGATTTATGGGGCATAGCCCAAGAAGCAGTTCTTGAAGCTATAGGCATCAGACATCACATATCTTATTCAGCTAATTAGGCCTGAATACTACGTATTAATGCTGCGTATAGTTATGTATTAAGTACTACATACTTATATACTCACCCTCCCAACCGCTTGGCACTTTGTATTCTGGATATCCAACATCTCACCCGGTTATCCACTATTCTCCTTAAGTTTGTTGGTTCACTACTACCTTCAGATCCCCCACATTGTAGGACCTCCTACCCTTCGTGCCTATGCTTCCCTTTGCTCTTTCGCATGCTTAAGTAGTTCTTGCTCCCCCACCTGTGCACAGATGGACCTACTTCATATTCTACCGCGAATGGCCTTCTAGAAAAGCCTCCCCGCTTCCTTTCGTTCCATGCGAAACCTACCATGTCAAAGGCTTGAAAACCTCAGAGATGGTGTATCCCCCGTGAGACATTGTGAGAGCGAGATGTACTCTCCCCTGGACTGATCCTCAATAGCCTCCTTCGCTTTGTCCGAAAGACTGCAGCTCGCCGATAGGGATGCCTCCAAATAACGACCATTTAGAAGAAAACACATCGACCTCCAAAAGAACACCAGAAGCTGTTAGCGTTAACCGTTATAGGCTGCAAACAAGACGGAGTATTATCCATTGGCTTACGGGAGCTGTTACCACTGAAATGGCAAACAAAAGCAATGTAAAGAACCGGGGTCACTAAAAAGACAAAAGGCGGTCTGGGATAAACTATAAACGACAGATTTGTTTTCATGTATCATTAGAGTTTTCTTTAACCTTCAGCACAGCAGCTTACAGCTCTTCCCTGATAATAATCACAAAGTTTGTCGTAATGCAGGAACCGCTATACTCTGTTTTTTATCCCTTTAAGAAAATCATTCCTCATTTGCTCAACTATAGGTGCCATAGATATACTGCAACACTCGAAACACATGTACAGCCGATTGGTGCTATTACTGGACCTAATTATTTTATCTAGTGGAGTATGTAAACCCACTCAATGTAGACAAACTCCCGGATTACACAGACGTATGGCCGTAATCTATCAGATGATTCTAAATGGGACGGTAAACGTTGAAATAAGCTTGCGAGCTGTAGTACAACGTGACTAAAATAGTGACCTATGGAACTTCTAATTTATGCATGTGTTGCAGTCCCAATATGCAAATAATTACAGTCCAAAAGGGCCAAGCTTAGAGTGAAAGAGGATGCTTTTCAGCGAAAGATATCGCTTCAATTTTTTAATCTGAACTTGATTTGCCGTTTGATTGAACTATCATACATTCCACTCAACCCTCCGCACCATTCTTCTCCCTCCCTCACGAGCACTTTCCTGTTAACCGTAATAACCTTCTCCCTCCTGATCCCTGTCTACATAAAGAACAGAGTCCCTATATTGTACCTCAATGCATGGAGCATGCCCATTAGTGCCCTAACAAACATAGACTACTATCTGGACCTTGATCCTGTCAATGGTGACGTCATTGTTAATTATAGATAGGGGGTTTGAAAGTGTTCGTAATAGAGACACTGCAAATAGTATATAGCTATTTTCTTCATACTTTGATCACTGAAATGAAGTATCTTAACCAGCTATCAACAGGTCTCCTTTACAAACTCCATACTGAAGAACATGGCTATCTACTCCCCATTCATGAGCCAAAATCTTCTAGCTATCTAGGCGTGAAACCTTACGAGAAGGCCCACTCTGTACATCAACTCCGCTATACCTCACATCTCACCTACCGCATTCCTAGCACTCTCTCTAGAAGGTTTTCGATTACTTCCTGCGACCATGGCAGGAAATGATAGGATTCAAGGAGTGGAGTTATGGTATTCAATTCCCGACAGGACAAGGAATGGATGGTGGGTAGTTGAAGAAGGGAGAATGGTATGGAGGGGGGTGCGGAGGGTGAGGTGGTTTCGGAGCCGGAATGCGAGGTTACCGGCAGATGCTGTATCCGGAGTGGCACTTTGGATGAACCATCATCGGTGGGGGTGATTAGGTTAGAGCCAACTATGGGAGAAAGTCTATACTGTGCAGGGGGAGCTTTCCATGGGTTGTGGTGGTAGTAGATCTAGTCTCATATCATAATTTTCCTAGTCCACACGTATACCGAAGCTAATTCTACATATGCATATTTATTTGCATGCACAAAGGGGGAATTGTATAGTGTATGAATTGGACAACTGCGGAGTGATGGATAGATGTATAAATCAAATACACCCCTCCGGGCTTGACTTCCATATTATCATGTTTCATTCTGATTTGAGGAACCCCTTGAAAATCTTCCGTCAAATACATATGCACTTAAACGTAGCGACTTTAGATAGGTCCCAGTAGTTTTAATCACCTGGGTATGAGGCAATGTAAATCCTAGAGTTTTAACAAGTACAAATTTGAAAATAGATAGAAGCCCTGCGTTGACAGAATTGACCATTAGCAATAAGCAGACACCATTTGTTGACCAGTAAATATTATTAATTTCCAAAGCATGGTTCTGCTACAGAATTAAATTTCAAGGTGCAACTTATGGCAATGCATTTGGCGGCATACTTTTAGTTATCAGAAAGTCCTGTTGGAATTTACATTCTACTGGATTAAGAGATGATAGTATGGAAGAAGTCATGTATGACAGCGCTGGATATACTGTACTAATAGTTGCAAGCTTACTTGATTTAACTTCTTGAATATATTAAAAATGTATTATCGTTTATATTACTTTGTCCCTACCGGTAGTCTATTCTTGCATATCGTCTGTCCGCTCGCGGCAACGCGAAAAGCGAAGAAAACCAGGACGAATAGAGGAATTCCAACTATGACAACCTGACAACGTCTGATGTTAGTAACCAAAAAATCACCGCGTATGAGTAGATATTATTACCTCGTGTGCTAAACAAGGACGATGTGCTGTTACAGACTAGTCAATGGGAACAACTAAGCCTATCTCAGTTGTAGCTTAGAAATTTTGGTTACGGTTAGTTTTGGTATATCTCTGCTTCCCTAATTCCACATTTGCGAGAGGAGTGTTGAATAGCTGGTTGCTACTCTCGATGAACTGAACCCCATGCTTCGCCGGTCCACCGAATCAATGAAAAAACCAGACTAATTAAGACTCTGCGTTGGCCGTCTACTTCGGAGGAGACCACTCCAGCATAATGTGGATCTGCTAGAGCTCCAACTCGGTCCTTACAGGGCTTTTGATACAGACATCTAAAGGTTGAACTGTAGTAAAGATATACAGCCCTCCGATACGTGTACCTAACATCCAGTGTTGGGGTGATCTGCTATAGAGTGCCATAGTCAATTACTTTATCTTCGTTTGAGGCCACGTGGTATCTAACATACAGTATTATTTACGATGCTGGCGAGCCAGGCTTCACTAGTACAAACAGTCACATTCAGAAAGTCTTCTGCAGACAAGCGCATACGTACTCCTTTGAACAGGGGCGCGTATGGGCGCCAAAAGGTACTAGCCGCTGCGTTCCAGTCCGTGCCTGTTAACTGAATGTATCAGGCCCGTGCTGCTACTTGGCTGGCTAGGCTGTTTATACAGTAGCCACCCACGCAGGGCCTGTTTCAGACCGATATGATGTTTCTTGTACATGTTTCTACCAATTTCCCAATCGGCTAAGAATCCCACTAATAGGACCTCTAACACCGCCTACAGACCATTATAGCGCCTAAAGTCCCTTTCGCGTTGCGTTTTGACTAACTGCGATGGATCCTTGGAGCTAATAGTAGGAGGCAGCGGCTAAAACACATTCCTCAGAACATCTAGAATCACAGGCAGATACTGACCATGCGCCCGTGTTTGAACACAAACGTCTAACAATACAATTAGCTTCAGCCGTACTATGAAGCGTCTGTAAGACTTCAGCTTGGCGTATCTGTAGTAACTCAGATCCATTAACAGCGGCGGGGGCAGGTTTGGAATTGCAGCAAATACTGTATAACGACGGACAGCATGCCAAACATGCTAAGTTGGTACAGTAGCTATGGATGGTTGTTGAGACCGAGAAGACAAAGTGGCCGGCTGTTTATGTAGCCAGTCGCATGCGACCATATTGACCACACCCATCCCTTGACGTTGTGAGACATACAGCGGAGTTATTCCCCTATTCATCAAATAATGAATGCAGTGGTAAAGGTAGTCTAGCGTGGTAAAGTACAGCTACCTAGGTATGGACCTCTTAGTCTGGATAGACCCTCTCTGATGCAGGTCTCACGATCGACCGCATGGAACACTTCACGTACGTCATTGCGTGCAACTCTTTGGGCACTCACTGCACCGTGTTTGGCAGGACTCAGCGTGTTCTGCAGCTAAATCCGAACACATGTACATATATTTGTACGTATGTACTAACTCTGGCACTATAGTGATAGTGATGATACGCTCGTAACACAATTCCCTATCTCGTACTTTGTGAGTCGTCGTATATCAAAACAGCTACTGTAGTACTTGATGCAGCGGAATGGAAATGAACTGCCTCAGTTGGATACCTTTCCTGGCGTTTGATACCTAGATATAATTACTACTAGCTAATCAATCTCTCATAGTCTGGCAAATGTCTCAGGCCAATCATTATCGGTACGATACCAGCCGGAAGCAAACACAACAGCAGGGGTATGTCACCTTATGTATTACAATATCGTAGCAGCACGAATATCAGACATTGCTACACTCAAGCAGGATTCACGTAGCAAAATCAGAAAACTCCGACTACAGCAGAGCAGCCTCGCGGTGCTGCTGGATAGAAGCCCTAATATCTATGTACTTTTGCAGATTCAGCCTCTTGGTATATCAACGTATTTCCCCACACCGCAGATGGAGTTGACATGCCAAATACTTGTTCTGTAGGGCGAACTATTGGGCACTTGTATGGCGGAGGCCATATAGCCTAGCATTAAGTCTACTTAGTTGTTGCAACTATAAGAACTTTTCTGGGATATACGTGGTAAAGATTCCCTTCTGGTACAACACGCCCCAGCTATGAGTACGACATTAGAAGCAGGCATATTTGGAATTATTTCCTCACCGTGGGTCCTACGGACTCGAGTATCAACACAAGTCCACTCCGCAGTTCAAAGAGTATATCTAGTGGGTATGTATATCTATATATTACGCGGTTGCTCATGTGGAGGTTGGAATTGGGCCTTTTTTCTTTAAATACAATGTGTATCAACTTCTACTGACTATCTATCAAAGATAAATATGCTCTCAATGCCACCGCCACATAGTTTTATATGTATATGTACTATCTTTTAAGATCTTCCGCATCTGAGCATTTCTAAGATCCATTGATTAAACCAAATACGCCGTATATATGTTCCCCATTGTTACCCCCGCCCCTCCCGTCGAGCTCATCATGCAGGACATTTTCAATACCCATGACGAGGTCTTATACCCTACCTTATTTTGCGCGCTGTTTAGCTGCTACAATTGAGATAGAACCGAGCTCAGGATAACAAAGTGCGACTTGTGGCAAGCTGGGAATAGATTAACATTCCGGGAATCATTGCAAGGCCCTGGTAAAGAAAGAAATTATTCCAGTATTCATCGTGGTGTTGCCTTTTGAAAGGTTGGCTTACTGTTATACGTAGTGTGCAGGGCTTAGGAAGTGCAGACCTGCCTCCGGCAAGCGAAGCTTCTCCTACATCACTTGACGACTATTTACAGCAACTGCGCGCAAACCTATCTTTAAGCAAGCCCACTCTACGCACTTTGAGAGTATTTTCAATACTTATGGTAAAGTTCTCAATAGCTCTAGAAGTTCCAACATTACCTCTTTTTTTTTTTTTTTTTTTTTGAACTCAGTACTCGTATATACAATCTTAAGGGTCGTATGACGAGTCACCCGGAAACCCGGGTGGATTCAAGGGACAGTCAAGTTAATCTGACGTCCTGCGCGGACTACGTACAAATAGCAAGACGAAGCAAAAAAAATGGAAGTAAAACTAAAATATGCGCAACCGGCGTCTCCCTAACGTCCGACGAGTATGTGATAAAGGCGGACTAGCGTCTGGCGATTACCTACCTCTATTCAATCAATACAAGATAGGGCCAAGCTCAAGATAGCAAGATACGACCTACAGTATAACTAGTACAAAGTAAGACAAGACAAATGTTACTCAATTTTATGCCAAATCTAATATTTCGCACATTATGAACTTCATATGCTAGTCAGATACCACATATTTTGGATATTCAACTACTGGCCTACTGCTGGGTAGGCTACTAGTACCTAGCTTTTGCTTCCTCACAAAGCCCAATTAACTATTCTAATTACATACAATGGTACGCATTTTTGTGCGGCTGAGAGTAAGTACGTGTATCTATGAGAACGTAAATGGCCCAATTCCGTTGGAGAAGTTACCAGTGTCTGTGGGCAAAATCTCAGGAACAGCAGGTATATGCTTCCTCGAATAGCGCAATGCCCCAATTTCCGCTGGAAGGTATTTAGTTCTTATGTATGGGACTCAACTTGGAGCCCCAGCGGCCATAGGTATACCCGTTCCACCGCACCACCTAAAGGAGGTTCTTCAGTAACTATCCCAATAGTTAAGTACGGGACTGGATTAGGATAAAGCAGTAGGAAACAACCAATTAGTATCTTCACATCACGGAGGAGGGTATAGGCACTGGATGTGAGCGATGCGGCAAACTGGCACTCTATGCCATTGGAAATCGCCCCACGGAAAATTCCATTTACGACTCCCTCCGGATCAGGTGCCTGAACGCTTTGGAGAGGCTTATCTGGACATCACAGAAAGGATTCTGATATTGTATCTGCGGGTGACAGGACTCGAGAATTGCCGGAGGAGCGGTTGAATCATGCGCTGCGCCAGAGACGGTTGACTTCCGGAATAATGGCTCCGCCGCGGCCTTGAGGTCGCACCACGAGAATCCTCCATCTTGTCATGCATAGTGAATATATTTATATAATACGCACCGATAGCACTCTCTTTAGAGTATGCCTCTGGCCAAGAATTGAATATAGAGCACCCTTAGACACAGCTGCTACAATGGTCCTCAGTGCTGTAGGAGAAGCATGGTCAATTTGTCTTCGGGCCACATCGCGGACTGCCCGGATCACCATACTATAGGGCTGGCCTTGTTGATTTCTATATTGCTACGCCCTTGGTAAATCAGCGCATGGTTATAACTCATCTAGCGAGACGTTTTATTTCACCGAAACACGCAGGGAGTTGATCTCATTGGTCCGTTTGTTGCATTGACATATTCGCCGCGCCGTGTACCCTACATGCAAATGATGGTGAAACCCTCGCTTCTTCAGCACAACCCACTCCAATGAGCCGCTTATTCTTGCCGACGGGAGAGTGTCAGCTTCCAGAACACCTACCCAATCACCCATCACACCTATTAGACACTTCCGACGCCTATGGCTGGACCTTTAATGCCGTTGTCGGAATAAGCTGTCTACCCTTTGACTGTCTATCCCACTCCGCCTTCCTTTAAGAAAACATCCTACTAACTTCCCTCCACTGGCGCAGACGACACCGGCATCATCTCCTCTGCCTCCTGTAGCTCTCACCCGCTCCCCGGAACTGAACTATCCACCCCCAAACCCCTCATCCATCGCCCTTCTCGCGCCCAACGCCACAGTCGCAAATCCGCAATCTAGCTAGCCGATTTGCTCTTTATCCTCGGCACGGTATGGCAAGCTGGCCATTGTCTATGTTGCATAGAGTTATTGAGAGGCTTATGGATAGCGACCGGGGCTATCTTAGTGTATGCCGTTAGGCTTGCGCATTGGCGAAGGTTAACGTGTAAAAATGGTGAGCATATTCGTACTCTCATGGAGGCGTCAAGCTTTTACACTGTTGAGAAGACTGAACTATATTCAGCTCAATATTGATATCTCTCTAACTACATGACCACCAACTGCCTATATATATACTTTTCGCCCACGCAGCGCATCAACTGAATTGGTCTTCAACATGATTGCCGCGACGCGGTTAACCTTCATCCGGCCTCCGGATATCGCATTTCCTCAGTTACAGAGATGCCGGTTGCAGGTTTGCCGAGGATTGCCATCTGCTAACATAACGAGGGGTTAGCGACGCTGTATATCCAGAGGACACCTGCGGTTGGATGTGTAGGAAATAGTCTCGCCTAGCGTCTAAAAAGGAAAGTAAGGTACACCGTTCAGACAAGGTCATGCAAGGATCCCCGGAAAGTAAAGTGACGGAGGGAAGGATTACATATAAGCGACTGGATCGCACCTGTTGTCGCAGTGAGTCTGTAAGCAAGGACAAGTACCATAGTAATAAGTCTATAGCGATACCTGAGATAGCTCTGTTTAAGCAATGAAGCACAAATTCTCTATAAAGATTCCTCGCCTCATAGCCTCGTAAAACCTACAGGATGGTGGAGTTCGCTAGCTTTTAGGGAGGGTGTAGGATAGCGGGTGGGGGTGGCGCTGGGGCGATTCCGGCTGTAGGATGGAAGATGGGGATGGTTTGGCAGCCAGAGAGTCCGCGATGGCTGGTCATGCGAGAGAGGAGGAAGGAGGATGATTAGGGAGGAGCGGAGGAGGCTGCGGCAGTGGAGGGTGATGTAAGAAGGAGCTTGAGGGAGTTTGTGGAGGGGGGTTTCTCACCTCGGTCTTCCCTATTCAAATTACTCTTGTCGTCACATCCTCGGAGTTCTACGCCACCATCGATTGCCCTGCTCTCAATGATGTTATTCATAACCTAGCATCGGCGCTGTCCCTGGACTGCGCATGCAAATAGAGTGATTCACAATGAAGCATACAGCATTTTCTTTACGGCTCAACGGGATGCGAGTGACTAGAGTATATTAGGATTAAGTGTGCTAAATACAGGCCTCTCATGTGCAGGTCGCACGGTATCAGGCACACAAATTGTAATGAATACTCCTCCAAAACATTCTCTTCTACTACTATTATATGTTAGCATATCTCATAATTCTTCAGTGAGAAATAAACTAACCTGAGAGCTTCTGTCTTCTCTGACCTTCCTCAGTCCGTGATCGGTGGGTTGTGCCACATATTCTACTTCCCAACGTTGACCTCTTCACACCATGTGCTTCTGCGGCTTTCACTATAGTCCCATAATCATATTTCAGATCTGAATAGGCTTTTATCCCCTTGCTGTATTCGCAATTCCCTTTCCTCTCTTCGATCCGACATCTTGAATCTGCGTGATTACAGAAATTCATTATTACATGCGTATTCTGCTAATACTGAAGCGAGTGTTGACTCTAGGCACATAAGACAGAACACATCGCACCTACAGGTAACCTCATGGGCTAGGCTATCCCGTTGAGCAGTACACCCCGCTGACCCGTAAATTGCTGTAGGGGGCACAGGGGAATGGGGACAGATACGGCGTATAGGTAATTTGTTCCTTCATGTCCTGAAAGCACGGTAGAATCTGAAAGGGGAAGCTTAGGGGCTTGCCAAGATCGAAGGGATAAATACTATTAACTCTCGCCCCTGACCACATGGGTTGTAAATTTGAACAAGACAGTAAACCAATCTACGCGGCTAAACGATACGCCCATGTCCTTATCCCCTGGCGTCATGACATTCAGCGAAATCGCCCCCTGCTACAGAAGCCCAAGCGCATGGTTGGAATTAAAATCTAAATATCAGAAGTAGTTACAGAGGTGTTCGACAGACTGGTGGCGATAGAAACGAGAGTGCTGAAGGCAAAGGATGCTACAAAGAGAATGGCAGGTGCGGGTCTTAATAGGCTTAGCAAAAGGAGATCCGGGAAAAATGTAGTACCGGCAGAGCCAACAAATCTTGCGCGTAAACATACATGTCTGCAAATGATTGCCTGTTATACGCCATGAAAAGAGATGACATTGTGTTAGGTGAGCAACATGATAGCCTGTTGGCGGAGGCCGAGGACCCGTATTTTCTGGTTCTTTATGACCCGGCGCTACTGTAGCTACAAGGGTTGGAACATGGATGTAAACTCATGTTGATATGTAAGTATATGCGCATGGTCTTCTTAACCCCTTACCTACGGGTATGGGTGTGGTATACGTGTATTCACAGGTTGGTGAGAACAAGTTCGTTCTGCCAGTATTGCTTCACTTCTTCCAGTATTGCCTCACTTCCGCCATCATTTCCTTCAGCATCCCGTGTTTCTCTGTTTAATACTTCATTATGCTTTCTATACATAGGCCAGGCAGAATATCTACTACTTCCATGCTCTACAGAAGATGAGAATGTTGACTTTGTCGCCCGTACGTAGCTAGCTGAATATATATAAGTCTCTATATGACAACCTTGTTCTAACCCTTGTAGCTACAGTAGCGCCGGGTCATAGAGAACCAGAAAATACGGGTAGATGGAAATCAAATAGCTGACTGGACTCTGCCTCGTGCATATTTGGGTGCTTTCGGTGCCAAAGTGTAAAGACCGGAAATTCAGGTAGTTCAACTATGTTTTCTTTTTCGGATTGGAATTGGTGTGGGATGGACCTGCTTCATTTTCAATTTCTGCTAGTTTGTTTTTTTTTGTTGGAGGGATTGGATTAATTAGACCAACACGAGAATTGACGAGAGATATGTGTTAGTGAACGTTGAATCTAAGTGGATGCGACCCCTCTGCATGTCTCATGACACCAGGGCATACATCATTAGTTCAATTTCTGACCAGGGCAAGGGAAATCAGATTGGTCGGCCATTATGTCGATGACAGTTGACACGAGACATTGTCTAATTCAGTAGGGCACTCGACCATCGTCCATTCCATTCCGTATCGTGATGTTTCTCCGTTCGTGCGTCGCTGGTGGCCCTGGAATACGAAGTGTACAACGCTTGCATGGAGGCAATGTGCTGCGAACATATCACACACTAGTGGAGGAGATACGTATTGCGTAGTCAGAAGCGGAGGAGATACCTGTTGTGTGGTTACATGTAGTTCGATTTAGTAATTCAATTGCGTGAAGTAACGAGAGGTACACTCCTATAGTGTCCGAGTTCTCCCAAAGCAGGTGGACGTGTGAACCCTTGGAGTTGCAATAATGCCACTATGGTTTTCAACTGCTGCAAAAATAGATATTTAAACAGGTGCTTCCCACTCGAGTTCACAACAACCAGGTACCTGTAGCTACCCAAAACGCATCTATCTTACCGAGACCACCAAATTAGACGGCATACGACCTCTCTTTCCACAATGTATACCTACAAGTTTTTTGCCATGTTTGGCATCCTCTCCGTCGTCACTGCCGCTGCAATTCCGAAGCCGGCCCCCGAAGGTGTTTATCGGAGTGGGGTTATATCAGGTAAAGTGGAAATCATACATACCCTTTGTAATGCAAGAGTATGTACTGAAGCGTTTATCATTGTTAGCTCTTGACATTCACGAGAGGGCTGCCTTGCTGAATGTAGGGCTTAACGTGGGTACGGAGCCGGTTCCTGCCCCGCCTGCGGCTCCTGGCCTGCCTGTGGATCCTAGCCTGCCTGCGGCTCCTGGCCTGCCTGTGGATCCTAGCCTGCCTGCGGCTCCTGGCCTGCCAGTGGATCCTAGCCTGCCTGCGGCTCCTGGCCTGCCAGTGGATCCTGCCCTGCCTGTGGGTCCTTAGGTGCCTGGGGCGCCTTTGGCGTTGCGACTGCGTGAGTGATAGTTCAGACACACAGGAAGGAAGGATTTTGGGGATGCATACATGTTTGGAAGGATTTTTGCGGTTCTGTCTGTCGGGCAAGTCTAGAGGGGTTTTAATTGAGGATGGTATGGGGAATGATAGCCAGTTGGCAAATGTTGTGGGTAGAATGTGGCTGTGTTTAATTTCGCCTTTTAAATTCATGTCATGTAAAGTGGAATGTGATTGGGAGTCACTTCAAGTCTGCAATTGGAATTAATCATATCATGACTGTAGGAACTAATGGGCCACTCTGAAATTATAGAGCAAACTATAGAGTACAATGTGTATAACGTGCACACGCCCGGGTTCGTAGAAATCGAAGATGCTTTCAAGTGTAAAAAGTAGCAACGTCGAAGAATCAGCGGGATCAACTTTGACTGAACGTGCAATCGCTGCTCAAAATACCTACGTGGCAAACAGTCTTCAAAAGCAAAGCCCGGTTACTAGTTCTGGAAAGTTGGGCTGGCTACAAAACGGAACAAAGTTGGGTGAACGGCACTGGAACTAAGTAAAGGAATATAGGAAATAGTAGCAATTAGTGGTGAGCGACGACGGGGTAGGACTCTATAATGATATTGCTAAGAAATTTAATTAACTGATAAATATAAATAAACAGAAATGATAAAAAATAGTGATGTAATATAAGAGTATAAAGAATTTTAAAATGAATTAGAAAATGAATGCAATATTTAAAGAAATATTTGAAAAAAATGAAGAAAAATTATAAAAAATATAAAATGAGAACTAAAATAAAAAAATTAAATATATTGTATTAAAAAAATAAAATAAATATTTAAATAATTAAAATATAAATTAAAAAAAATATAAATATATAAAAAAAAAAATTAAATAAAATATATTATAAATAAAAAAAATAAAAAATAAAAAATAAAAGATAAAGATAAAATAAATATAAAAAATAAAATTATAATTATATTTTATTTTATTTATTATATTTAAATTAAAATATTTTTTAATTAAATAAATAAATAAATATATATTTTTTATTTAATATAAGTAATATAATAATATATAAATAAAATAATAATTTAAATATATTGTAAAATTTAAAATATTATTTGAAACTTATATAATTAATAATTTTTAAATAATTTAAAATTTTTTTTATTTATATTTAATAATATTTAAAAGTTTTTAATATTTTTAATAAATAAATTTAGAAAAATGTATGAAAAAAATATTAAAAATAATTAAATATTATTTTATATAATTTAAATTTATAAAAAGTAAATAATAATATTTTATAATAAAAATATTTATTAAAAATATTTAATTTTAGTTTTAAATAATTTATTTTTAATTAAAGTTAATATATAATTTTAAATATTTTTAATTTAATATTTTATCTTTTTTATAAATATACTATTAACTTTTATTATAATTAGATTAATATTAAATTATATTTTTATTATAATACTAACTTAAGAAAATAAATAATTAAAAGATTTTAATAATTAAAATACTTTAAATATTAATAATAAATTTATTTTATTTTTTATTATTTTTATAAATATAGAAATTAAAGTATTTTAAGAATAATTATTTTTTATTATTTTTAAATAATTCTTTTTAACTAATATCTAAAACTATTAGTATTTACTTTTTATTATAGTTAAGATTATATAAATTAAATTATTAATACTTAATAATAGATAGTTTAAAGTAAGCTTTATATTTTTTTTATATATATACATATCCTATATTAAATTATTATTCTCTAAAACTTAAATAAAGTTTCATATTATTAGATTAATTTACTTTATTAAATAAATAAGTTTATATTCTTTATTTTTTTAGTTTAGTTAGGTCTAAGCTTAGTAATTATATTTTTATAATATTTATATACTAATATTCTAATAGATATTACTATTATTACTAGCTTACTTATAATATTTTTATAATATTTAATTTTATAAATATATTTAAAATAAACTATTAATTAATAGCATCCTTTAAAACTATATTTATATTTTAAAAATATAGTTTAAAAAAATATATTAATATATTTACTTCTATTAGTTATTATTTTAATATTATTAAAGCAAATTATTTTTATATTTTATTTCTTATACTTATTATATTTTTAATTTATTTTATTTTTTTATCTATCTACTTAATATTTTTTATATAATAGATTACTTTTTTTATTTTAACTTTATTTATATATTATTTAATTATTATATTTTATTAATATTTATTTTTAAATCTATTTTTATATTTTTATAATTTTATTAAAGTTTTAACTTTTCTATATTTTTTATAATATATTTTTATTTTTAATTACTTTTTTATATCTATAGATATATTTATAATTTCTCTATATTTTATAGCTAATATATTATTTTTTATATTATTATTATATTATATTACTATCTTTAATATAAAGAATTTTTACTTATTTTTATTTATAATTTAATTTTATTTTTTGATTTCATTTCCTATTATTATACTATTTATAACTTATTTTTATATTATTTAGTAATATAATATAATAATAAAATTATTTTAAAAGATATAAAATTTTAATATAAAGATATAGAATAAAATTCTTTTTTTTTTTTTCTTTATAAAACTTTTATATATATATATATATTTTAGTCTATTTTGATTTAGATTTGATAATAGTATAAGTTATTAGAGAATTAAAATTTTAGTTAAAAGTTTTCAATACTATAGTAACTTTTATAATACTATAATAGTTTTATAATATTATAATAATATATTAATATTATATATAGTAAATATTAAATAATAATATATCTAATATTATAGTTATTTTATAATAAATTATTTAATTAAATAAGAATAAAAAAATAGAGTATAAGTAATTAAATAATATAAAAGTATAAAAAATTACTATACTTATTTAATCTTTTACTTAATTAATCTATCAATTACTAAATTTTTATATTAAAAAAGAGATTATATAATATTTAGTAGTTATAATAATAATTTATAATACTTTAAGTAGCTACTTATATATATATTAAACTTCTTATAACTAAGTTCTATTTATCTCTTTATTTAGTATTTAATTATTTATACTATATTATGAATTATTCTCAAAGTGAGAAGATGCCTTAGTACTCAAAGCTGGTATTAGGTTATTACCTATAATACAACTGATAGGAAATAGTTTTATCTAGTAATTGAGTAAATAGTTATATAGGTGTTACGAATCATTCTTGGAGAATCACCTACGATACAGATGAAGTGTTTTATCTGGCACTCGAGTGAGTAGTTACATAGGCGTCACACTTGTAGGGGTATTTCGTATGTGATCGAGGTAGCGGAAGACTTGGATAAAACCTAAGTTGATAAGAAACGGAAGAGCAGGGTAGTTTGGACTACACTTAAGTAGGGGGTGAATGGGATATTATTTCTAGGTACAAGGAGGAGAACAAGTTGTTATGGGAAGAAGGAAATATATAGCAGAAATTAGCCCTTTTTATAGACAATTCGGTTTCTTTCTTGAGAGTCATACCACTGGCTGGCATGACTGTCAAAGTATCCCAATTCGAGTCATAACAGAAGAACGCGTAAGCAATACTCGAGAGGAGCACTAATAAGATTCCTGGAGTGTAAATTCTTCAACACTAATGAGATAAAGCATAAGAAAACAGTGAATAAGGGTAGTGTGAGAGGATCGATTTCTTATTTGAGAGTCGTGCCAATACTGGCACGACTCTCATGGTTCAAGGGTAGTAAGGTTATTCAACTAGACTATTCTAGTTGATTCCCTAGTTAAGCGAGTACTTAGTTAGGACTTCCGAGATGCGGTCGGTAGCCGAACTAGTCTAGAATAGGGTTCGGGTACGAGAATGATCAACGAGTGTCACTTCCAGGGAATTGGGTCTTGGCTAGTGTGCTTATACTGGCAAGTATGTAGGTTGCCGATATGTGACAGAGGCTAGAGATTGACAAGAGTGGGTTTATAACAGTAGTCTTCTCTCTAAGAACGAGCTCCTGCAAGTTATAGTCGTGATGTTTGGTTTTTTATCTTCAGTCATAATAATTATGTTCTGGCTCTACTTATTTTGGTAGAGTGCGAGGTCAGGGTTTTAAGGGGTACAAAGCATAGAACTTTTTCACAGTGCTAGGTACGTTCAAAAACAAGGCAGCAGGTTCCCAAGTAAGTTCGTCATAACCTACTCAATGGGCAAGATATACAAGGGATTGACCTCGGAAGCACAAGTCGATAATTTCGTCAACTTCCTACTCAGGTTTGTCTTCAATGATAATAGAGGGCGGCGGTAGCTGAGTTTGGCTAAGCAAGAGGTCTATAGAAGCGGGTTCAAGGAGTGAGATGTGGAAAACAGAGTGGATTTTCATCGAGGCAGGCAGATCAAGCTTATAAGTATGAGACGAGATCTTTTAGATGATTCGAAACTTACCAAGTTTCTTAAAATCCAACTTAGTCAAGGGGCATATTGTCTTGATATGCCGGTAGAGGAGCTATACTTCATTGCCGACGTCCAACCTAGGTGGGAGAATGCAAGACTTATTAGCTTGTTCTGAGTAGGTTGCCTAAACCTAGATCATCTCGAATCTAAGATGAGTATCGAGTTTTACAAGATGGTCTATATATTCCTTAATGACGGCGGGTACTGGGAGTTTTACTGCAGGGTTTGGGTTAATCTGATAGTGAGGGTTCTCGCCATACATAGCTTGAAAGGGCGTGATGCCAAGGGTGGTAGACAGGGTGTTGTTGTATAAGAATTCGGCCATGGTGATTAGTTCAGACTAGTTATCTTGTTGGTAATTACAGTAGGCTCATAAATATTATTCTGCAATTGTATTGATTCTCTCAGTTTAGCTATCAGTTTGGAGGTGGAAGGAACTAGAAACCTTTTGCTGAATACCAATAAATGATGTAAGGGAATGAATGAATTCGGAGACAAATTAAGTACCACGGTCGGAGACGATTGAATCAGGAATTCCATGAAGTTGGAAGATATTGTCAAAGAAGAGTTTGGTAATCTGTTTGGAAGTGACATCAGTTATAGTAGGAATATAATAAGCCATTTTGGAAAGTCGATCAACTACTATAAGTAAGGCGTCAAATCCTTTAGAGATAGGGAGTCTTATGACAAGGTCAAGGTAAATGGATGACCATTTCCGAAAAGGGACTTGCAGGGGTTTCAGGAGGCTATAAGAGGCATGGCAAGCAGGCTTAATCCGGGTATATGTATCATAGTTTCGGATGTATTGAGCAATAGTTTGGTGCATCTTTAGCCACTAGTAGTCCCGTGAAACAAGTTCATAGGTTACCACAAGACTAGGATATTTAGCAGCAGGGTGATTGTGACAGTTGTGAAGGATTCGGAGATAAATATCTGATGAGTTAGGAATATAGACAAGATCGTCGACGAGGATAAGTCCGTTGGAGATCTTATACTCAGATAAAGGGATTACAGAGTGTTTCTTGACCTTTGTCTCAAAAGCAAGAATAATTTCTTTAGTGAGTTTATTAGATTTCAAGGCAGTAAGAATATCCTTATTATTTGCAACCGAGGCTGCAGAAAGGGAGAATTTTTCAGGAGGTATAAGGGCTTACATCGGGCGACCGTATTCATTCCCCTCTTCAGGGAAATCTCCAGATCGTCTTATGAGTGCATTGGCCTTTGTGTTCTGGCTACCAGGCCGAAAGATAATCTTAAAGTCATATTGGACTAATTCTTATGCCCATCATACTTGCCGCCGGGAAAGGAGAGCTTTAGAGGTAAATGTTTATAGATTGTGGTGGTCAGTAATGATGGTGAAGAGGCATGGGAGTTAGTGAAGGTAGATATGCCATTTTTCAAGAGCTAGGATAATTGCGAGGAGTTCTTTATCACCAATTCTGTAGTTGTATTTAGTAGGGGATATTTTCTCGAAGATAAAGGTAATAGGGTGAAGTACGAGTTTCTTATTTTCTAGATACTTCTGGGAGAGTATTCTAGAGGTAATATAGTCCGAAGTATCAGTTTCTATGAGGGTTTCAAGGTCGGGGTCGAAATGTCGGAGAACAGGGACAGAGGTAAAGGCCTTTTTGAGAAGGCTGAAAACCTTCTTGCAAGTGGTGTCCCAAGCATAGGGGACATCCTTTCGGAGCAGGTTAAAGAGAGGTTGGTAGAGGTGCGAGTATTTGTTGATGAAGCACTGGTAGAAGTTAGCGAATCCGCGGAAACACTGAATATCTTTTACTAATTTCGGGGTTTCCCAGTTAAGAACAGTGTTGACTTTCTCGAGGTCTATTTCTAGGCCTTATTCAGAGATAATAAAACTAAGAAATATGGTTTTATTCACGGAAAATTCGCATTTCTCTGGTTTAATGAATAGTCTAGCCTCTTTCAGCTTTTGTAGGACTTTCTGTATCTGTTCCTTGTGCTCTTTCAAGGATTTTGAGTAGATCAGGATATCGTCTATATAGTAAACACAAAAGACATCAAGGTATTCTTGGAATATATTATTCATAAATTTTTGGCCTGTAGCTGGGGTATTAGTTAATCCGAAAGGTATAACGAGGAATTCAAAGAGTCTGTAGTAGGTTTTGAAAGTGGTTTTCTATTCGTCACCTTCCTTGATTCAGATCTGGTTGAAGCAGGCTTGGAGGTCGAGACGGGTAAAGTATTTATAGCCATGAATTTGGTGAAGGGTTTCTTTAATTCATGGTAAGGGGTTTCGGTCCTTGATTGTAATATTATTGAGGGCCCAGTAATTAATATAAAGATGGAAGGAACCATCTTTTTTTTTGACGAAGAGGATAGAAGACGCTGTAGAAGAAGAACTAGCTCGGGTAAAGGATTTGGAGAGATTTTCATTAATCCATTCCCTAACCTCCTTTAATTCGACATCTAACATAGAATATATTTGTCCAAATAGAGGTTTGGCTCCTTCTTGAAGTAGAATTGTATGGTCGACATATCAGTGAGGGGGTAAAATTCGAGCTTCCTTTTCAGAGAAAAGGTTCAGATAGTTATGGTATTCAGGGGGGACAATTTTGGTAGCTAGTTCTGGGTCATCGTCATCATCATCTTCTAGAGATGCATAAATTGTAGTAATGTATAACTGAGACTCTAGGTATTTGATAGCTACTCGAAAGGCAGTTTGGGAGATAACCGAGATTCAGAGGGAGTTCAGAGTGTTTCTAGGAGGTTCTTTATGGGTCGGTATTCGAGTAGGCAGGTAATGAGTGTGGTAATATTATGAGGCAAAGGCGATGGTATTATAAGTCCAGTCGATTGAGAGGTTGTGAAGTCAGAGCCATAGTTTCCTAATGATCAGGTTCCAACCAGCTAGTTTAGTGACGTGAAAGGTTAGAACCTCTAGATACTGGTCGATCATGAGTTTTAGAGTACAGGTGTGGGTAATTTGCCCCACTAGGGAGTGTTTACCATTAGTAAGTACAAGATCCTCAGGTTTCGGCTTCAAGTTCAAAGGCAAGTTCATATTCAAGGCAAAGTTAAGGTCGATAAACTAGGAGCTTGCTCCCAAGTCTACCATGCAAGTAGCTGAATAGTTTTTATTAACCAGGCAAGGCAGGATAAATAGATCCTTGGATCTCAAGTCATAAGTAACAGAAATTATAGAAACGATTAAAGCAGAAGCAAGGCAGCGTCGACGAGCAAGTCGTCGATGAGTTTTACGAGAAACAATAGGTAGAACATAACTAGTTTCTTAAAGATGAACCTCTTCTAAAGCAGAAAATGAATTTGGGCTAATAAAAGAAACAAGATCAGGAGAGATGGCACCAGGAAGCATCCTGGCGCTCTTCGAACTGCCATCATTATTCAAAGAGGGTACTAGTTTTTTGGCACCTCAAAAAGGGCCTAGAGACTAGAAGTTGCAAAATCTAGTGGAGGAGTAGTACTAGCAGTGGCTAGCTTCTTGCTTTTTGCGGAGATAGAGTAATCGGTAGACCAATGACCAGATCCTCTACAATATATACAGAGTTTGTTATCTCGATGGTATATGCAGATTTCTTCCATGAGGGGGCCACATTTACGAGAAATGGAAAGGTTCATAGGTTCAGGAGCGGTTCTAGTAGAGGTTAAAGGGGCCGGTTTTGGTGCAGAGGATTGTTGTCTAGATCCTGTGATCTTGGGAGAGTCTCATAATTGGAGCAGTTTTGCATGATTATCTAACTTAATATAAAGTTGGACAAATTCATCAAAATCTTTAAGAGGAGAGGCTTGGTAAGAGAGAGCTGTCCTAAGGCTGTGATTAGCTCCATTAGGGAAGAATAAAATTTTTGTTCGGTGGTCTAGGTTGAGAATTGCAGCATAAGTGGCAAATTCGGCATGATAAGTAGAGCAGTCTTTGCCTCCTTGCTTAAGAATAAGGAGCTTTCACTCTGCTGTAGCTTTTACATGTGGATCGTCATAGGTATTTTTCAATACTATTGCAAATTCGTTATAGGTGTCGAAATCGATAGTTCCTCAGGTCCAGTCGAAGTGTGGTTCAAACTAGTCTGCAGCAGAGCCTGTCAAGTAGGAGGCTGCGTAAGCAATTTTTGCTGCATCGTTACCATAGCATATAGGGTCAGAGGAAAAGACTAGTACTAGCTTGGTCATAAATCTAGTGAACTTAGACCTAGTACTGTCAAAGTCCTCTGGTTCATGGAGCTTGGGAGTACGAGAGAAGGATTGCGTTGGAGTAGCCATCTGTAGAGTTAAGCTAGGGGTGGTTACTCTATATTCATATCCCCTATTATAGTAGGCCCAATAGCATTCTGCCATTGTTGAGGTATTGGTTGTGGGAATATTGAAGATAATCGGTATTCCACGACCGAAGTGTATTCCAACTCCAAAGACTTTATGGATGGGTGAATAAAGGGATGTGGGGGTCCCCAGAGGTATAGTAGGGAAAACAGAGGAAGGTAGAGAAGGGGTATTCCGAAGGGTACCTGCCAGAGTTTGCCATTCATCATCTTCGGAAAGTAGAGCTGTCTGAGCGGAAGATGCCATAGTGTATAGTGAAGACTATAGGTCATGTAATAAAGTATTACAAATTGTTCTCGGAGAATCACCTGCGATGCAGGTGAATTCTTTTATCTAGTACTCGAGTAAGCAGTTATACAAGTATCACACTCATAGGGGTATTTCGTGTATGATCGAGGTAGCGGGAGACTCGGATGAAACCTAAGTCGACAAGAAATAGAGGAGCGGGGTAGTCTGAACTATACTTAAGTAGGGGCTGAACAGGATATTATTTCTAGGTACAAGGAGGAGAACAAGTTATTATGTGAAGAAGGAAATATATAGCAGAAATTAGCCCTTTTTATAGACAATTTGGTTTCCTTCTTGAGAGTTGTGCTATTGGCTAGCACGACTGTCAAAGTATCCCAATTCGAGTCATAACGGAAGGATACATAAGCAATACTCAAGAGACACACTAATAAAGTTCCTGGAGTGCAAATTCTTTAATACTAATAAGATGAGGTATAAGAAAATAGTGAATAAGGGTAGTGCGAGAGGATTGATTTCTTATTTGAGAGTCGTGCCAGTACTGGCATGACTCTCGCGGTTTAAAGGTAGTAAAGTTGTTCGACTAGACTATTCTAGTCGATTCCCTAGTTAAGTGAATACTTAGTTAGGACTTTCGAGATACGGTCAGTAGTTGAACTAGTCTAGAACAGGGTTCGGGTGTGAGAATGATCGACGAGTATCAGTTCCAGGGAATCGAGTCTTGGCTAGTGTGCTTATGCCGGCAAGTATGCAGATTGCTGATATGCGATAGGGGCTGGGGATTGATAAGGGTGGGTTTATAACAATAGGTATTATATTTGTATAGGGTATTATATTTGTAAGTAAAATAGTAAGAGATTTAGGTGAAACCTAAGTCGATAAGGAATGGAGGAGTAAGGTAGTCTGGACTACACTTAAATAAAGGTACATAGGATATTATTTCTAGATATAAGGAAAAAAATAAATTATTATATAAAGAAGGAAATATATAGTAGAAATCAGCCCTTTTTATAGATAATTTAGTTTCTTTTTTAAGAATTATACTACTAGCTAGCACAACTATTAAAGTATCCTAATTCAAGTCATAATAGAAGAACATATAAGTAATACTCAAGAGGTATACTAATAAGGTTTCTAGAGTATAAATTTTTTAATACTAATAAGATAAGGTATAAGAAAATAATAAATAAGGGGAGTATAAGAGAATCAATTTATTATTTAAAAGTTATACTAGTACTGGTATGACTTTCATAGTTTAAGGATAGTAAGATTATTCGATTAAACTATTCTAATTAATTCCCTAGTTAAGCAAGTACTTAGTTAAGACTTCCAAAATATAGTTAGTAACTAAACTAGTCTACAATAGGGATTAGGTATAAGAATAATCAATAAGTATTAGTTCTAGGAAATCAAGTCTTAGCTAGTATACTTATGCTGATAAGTATGTAAATTACTAATATGTAATAGGAGCTAGAAATTAATAAAGGCAAGTTTGTAATATACTATCTATTTATATTAATATATTTAAACTATATATATAATATATAAGTATATATATTATTTTAAAATAGCTTGGCTAGGCTATTATAGAATTATAACTTTAATTAAAAGTTTTTAATATTATAGTAATAAGATATAATTTTTATAATACTAAAGTAATAATTTTAATACTATATATAGTAAATACTTAATAGAAGTATATTTAACATTAAAGTTATGTTATAACTAGTTATCTAATAATATAAAGTGTAAAAGATAAATAACTTAATAATATATAAGGAATAAATAGAAATAATTAAATATTTAATAATATAAAAAGTTTAATATATATATAGATAAGTTTATAGAATATATTACTATAGTTAATACTAGTTTAATATAAGTTTAAAAGTATAATATAAATATAATAAAGATTTAATAAACTAATTTTAATATTATTATCTTTTTATTTTTAGTTTAATTAAATAAACTATTATGAAATAATCCTAATATTAAAATTTAACATTTACTCTATATAGTATAAGAGTATTATTATAGTATTATAAAACTATTATTAGAGTATATATATATTTATTTTATAATACTTTAATAAACTAATAATAGCCTAATTTATATTAATATAAAAGGCTATACTAGTATAGTTTAGGTAATCTTAAAATATTTTAAATTATATTAATATAATCTAAAATCTCAAAATAAATTAGAATATATATATATATATATATTTAATATATATATATTAGTTTGGATTTTAAATAAATTATCTATAATTACTTATTATCTACTATATAAATAATATTTTTACTTTTTATCTATTTTATATACTTATTTTATTATATTTCTTTATAACTTATATTAAGTATTAATAATAGTATAAAATATACTTTAAAATAAAATACTAAATAAAAAACTAAATTAAATAAGTATCTTTTTTAACTATACTAATTTATAGGAACTATCTCTATAATAGCCTACTTTACTATAAAAATAATTTATTTTTACTTGTTACAATAATTCTTATATTAGATATAGTCTATTACAAGTAAGATTTAAGTTTTTTATCTTCTTTATTATATTTTAGTATAGAAATTTTAAATATATCTTAGAATTATTCTAATTTATTACTAAACTATAGCTAAAGTTACTTTTATAGATTATAAAATTACTATTTAAATATAAAATATAAAATTAAATATTCTAATTAAAGAGATTATTATTAAAAGATATTTAATTAGTAGATTTAAAAAGTACTTAATTAATAATTTAAAAGATATTTTATTAGTAGGTTAAGAGATATTTAATTAATAGGTTAAGAGATACTTATTTAATAAGTTAGAAAGTATTTAATTAGTAAATTTAAAAGATATTTAATTAACTATATAATTAGTAGAGTATAATAGTAAGAAGAAATAATTATAACTATAGATATATCTTTAAAGAGTATATAAAACTTTAATAAAATCTATGAATAAAAGTATTAAAAAGTATAATTAATGAAAGTAAATAATAGAATCTATATTTTTAAAGATTATAATATAAAATATTATATAAAGAATAAAAAAAAGAAGAAAAGAAAAAAATAATTATAATAAAAGTTTAAATTATAAGTAATAATTACTTATAACTTTAATAATATTCTATTATTAACTAGTTTCTAAAATATTCTATTATATTTTATTATAAACTAGCTATTATAGTATTTAATTATTAACTAGTTATTATGTAATAAACTTAATATAGAATATAATAGAATATAATAACTATTAAAACTTTTAAAATATTATTCTATTAACTAAGTAATATATATATAAATACTTTATATATATGATAGCTTAGTATTAACCTAATAAATAACTATAATAAAAAGGTTAATAATTTATACTATTATAGTTATCTTTTCCTTATAGCTAAAGTCTACTAAAACTTAGTTATTACTATTTTCTAATATAGAATCTAGTTTATTAGATATCAGATATTAAAGTTATCTATAGTTTTTAGCTTATTAATATTAGTAGCTAGTTAATCTAATATAGACTATTAAAACCTACCTACTTGACTAAGTACTATAATCTTTTTCTATGAATATAAAAGTTTAAAATATCTTCTCTATACTATTTTTATTTATTATTAATTATAATAAGTAATAGTAAGAGATTTTATTAACTTAGTAAAGGATTTTTACTTATAAGATTAAGAAGTAAAATATATTATATATAATAATAGTAAATACTAAGAGAAAAGTTAAGTTGATATATTATCATAAACTCACCCTTGTCAATCTCCAGCCCCTATTACATATCAGCAACCTGCATACTTACTAGTATAAGTATACTAGCTAAGACCCGATTCCCTGGAACTAACACTCATCGATCCTTCTCACACTCAAACCCTATTCTAGACTAGTTCGGCTACTGACTATATCCCGAAAATCCTAACTAAGTACTCATTTAACTAAGAAATTGATTAAAATAGTCTAGTCGAACAACCTTACTATCCTTAAAATATAAAAGTTATACCAGTACTAGCACAACTCTCAAATAAGAAATTAATCCTCTTATACTACTCTTATTCACTGTTTTCTTCTGCCTCATCTTATTAGTGTTGAAGAATTTATACTCTGGGAACCTTATTAGTATGCCTCTTGAGTATTGCTTGCGTGTCCTTCCATTATACCTTGAATTGAGATACTTTGACAGTCATGCCAGCCAGTAATATAACTCTCAAGAAGGAAACCAAATTATCTATAAAAAGGGCTGATTTCTGCTATATATTTCCTTCTTCATATAATAACTTGTTCTCCTCCTTGTACCTAGAAATAGTATCCCGTTCACCCTCACTTGAGTATAGTCCAGACTACCCTGCTTCTCTGTTCCTTGTTGATTCAGGTTTTACCTGAGTCTCCTGCTACCTCGATTACATATATAATACCCCTACGAGTATGATGCCTATATAACTGCTAACTCGAGTGCCAGATAAAACACTTTATCTATATCGCAGGTAATACTCTGAGGACGATTTGCAATATATATATAAGAAGATATAAATTTTATAATTTTATAGAGTCTAATATACTCATAGTTAAGTTTTTTACTAGGTTATTATATTATAATATATTAAGTATTAAACTAAATTAAATTATCTACTTTAAAAGTTAGAGTATAACTATATCTTTAATTTACTTATATTTTTTATCTAGATTAGGCTCTTACTATTATATTTTATAGGTATTTATTAATCTCTTTTATTTTAGTTATAATCTTTTAGGTATTCTACTTTTTTAGTTTATTAACTTATTAAGTAATATTATAGTACTAAAGAGGATTATAATTATAATTAATAAAAAAAGATAATAATTCTATTGATTGTGAAGCTTAATTATTAGTTCTAAATTTAGTAAGATAAAATTAGTCTTTTTAATTATTTTATAAATAATTAACATAAGTTAATAGATATTTCTTAAAAAAAGTATAAATATATTCTATCTTTCTATTTATTTAATAGTAAAAAGAAGTAGAAAATAATAACTTAATTTAAGGAACTAAATAATATAATTTTTAAAATTTAATAATAAATTAAATTTTATAGTTCAAAATAATAGTTTTTAGTAGACTATAAAGATAAAAAATATATTAAGTATAAAGATTTACTAACTATTTATTAGTAACTATATTATAATAAAGAATAAAATAATATATCTTGATTAATTAATATACTATAATTAAGATAATATTTTATTTATTAAACTATAGTAATTCTATAATAAAATCTATTAAAATATCTTATTAAATACTTTTTAGAATAGATAGAAGATAAAGAATACTATATAAAGTATAATATAAAGTATAAAAGTACTAATATATATTGTAATTAAGATATACTAGTTAATATCCTCATATATCTTAGGCTAGTAATATTAATAAAAGATAAATTTAAGTATTTTAGATTATTTAAGGTAGTTTATTATTAATATATTATAGTAGTCTTAACATAGATAAAACTTGAGAAATATATAATTAAGTATATATATTTACTTATACTATATTAGCTTTCTATTATTATTATAATATTTAATTAATAAGATATCTTTAAATTATTTGTTTTTTAATTATAATTTATTTAATATCTTTTTAGTAATAGCTTAATCTTAAAACTCTTATTTAATAAATCTTCTAATCTTTATTATTTTTTTAATATTATATAAATTATTAAATAATAAGGTTTTAAAATAACTTAATTTTAAAATTTTATATAATTTATTATAACTATCCTATATTATCATGAATTCATTAATTACCTTATTCTTATTGTATTGATATTATTATTATTGTTATTATTAAGTATTGGGTTTTCTTAATTATTATCATTATCTGGAGTTAGTATAGTTATCTTGGATTATAGTTATTATTATAGGAGTTATATGAGAGTTATACTAATACTAATATAACTTTTAAGTATTAAATAGTTCTTTTCTCCCTCTTCTCTTTCTCTTTTCTCTATCTAATATCTTGTCTTTCTCTATATATCTAATTTTCTTTACTAACTACTATATCCTCTTCATAATAGTTTTTTATAATAGTCATTTATAATAGTCCTCTATAACACTCCTCTAAACTAATACTATAAATATAGCCTTACCTTATTAGCTATACCCCTTAGTTATTCTATCCTATTACCCCCATTGTGATACTATATTGAATCTATCTAACTAACTAGTATACTTAACTATAGATCCCTAGCCTATAGTAAACCTTTAACTTACAAGGAACTTTTAGCCTCTAGTAAATCTTCAGTAACTTTTGGAAGCTAAGTTTGAGACCTGGCATACCTTTTCTATCTCTACTAACCCTATAGTCCTAATTACCTACTGATGAAAAATTATTAATATCTTCACTACTACTAATACTATTAGTATGAAGCTTAGAATAAATCTCAAATATATATAGGTACAACTATAATTATTAAATAATAATATTACTATACTTTGAGAAGAACTCCTAGCTACTACTATTATATTAGCTTATAAAAAATAAATTATACTATCTCTATTTATAGCTATTCCCTATCTCCTTCTAACTAAACTAGACTCATTATAACCTAAGACCTAGGACTTCCACTTTTTACTAAAGTTTAATAGTAACTATACTTACCTCAAAGCATAGAAAAACTTAGTAAATATTAAGCTGAATAAAGATATAGCCAAATTTCTAAATAATTGATACTACTTGACCTATATTTATAGTACTCTTTTCGAAGGTAATGTTGTAGACTAAATCCAATCTTATATTCTTACAAATAGCTTAAACCTCGGCAATATCCTTACCTTATTTATTATCCTTGACTATATATTTATTAATTTAGATATTATCAAAAGAGCTACTTGAGCTCTCTATGGCTTTAAATAGTAGAAGTCAGATCTATTAAGCTATATTATAGAGTTCTCTTACTTAGTTATAGAGGTACTATAGAATAATTATGTAAAGCTAGATAGCTTCTAAGATAGTCTTTATTCTAAGCTAAAATAATTATTAGTCTATTATTTTGATATAACTACTCTAGATAGCTTTATGAAGTAGGTAAGTAAGATTGAATAGAGCCTAGCTTACCTCTACAACAATAAGAACTCCTATCCTTTCTAATCTCAAGGTAATACTACAATTACTACTGACCTTCATATAACTATCTAGCTAATTCCACTAGCTCAACTAACTAATAGCTCCTTCTTCCTCTCCTATACTATAGAGGGAAGTATACCAATAGATCTATCCTTTGGAAGATTATACTTTTTATAGGAAGAGTACAAATAATACTATACTATAAATAATAGCCTCTGTATTATCTGTAAAAAAGATGACTATTTTATAGCTACTTACTCTATCTATTATTCTTACTCTCTTATAGCCCACTTTGCTATTATAGTCTCTACTAAAGAGTTGGAGCTAGAAAAAGTAGTATCTCTTATATAATTACTGATATTAGTAAAGGACCTACTAAAATCCATTTATTTTTATTCTTATTTTTAGTTCATATAATCTCTCTAAATAAATCTCAATTTATTGGTCAATATCTTCTAATATCTATCATTATCATAATCAATAGAAAGAGAATAGTTATTCTAACCCTAGTAGATTATGGAATAACTACATTTATATTTATAAATAAAGACTTTATTAGTAAATACTCTATTCCTACTTTGAAGTTAAAAATTATGTATATTTTAAATATTATAGATAGATGTCTAATCTTATCTAGGTCTGTTACTAACATTACTTATTTGTTTACCCAGATTATAATAGAGGTGCTTAATTACAGCTGTAGAATAAAATAATAAGATATTATTTACAAGTATAAAATAATATTAAGTGATTGCTTTCTACTATTCTATGTGATATCCGTAAGGATAGAATTCTATCTCTAGTAGATATGGTTAAATACCTACTTCGGAATACTAAAGCCTCCTTTAGAAGACTTTCTGCAGATATAGGTACTAAGTTGATTCCCTCGATTATCGACCAATTGACTGTATTATAGCTAGTTACCCCCACTCACCCTATCTACGCATAACCTAGCTATCTTATCTCATACTCGATAGTACATATAGCCTTTTAATCTAAAGAGATTCTTTGCTATCTCCGGTGTATTATCTAGTCTCTAGGTAATATTATTATATTACCTATTATTAGATAACTCAGATAATGCTTCCCTCTTTAGTATAGTATATAATCGGTACTTGGAAAGCTATCCTACTAGCCTATAGTTTCCTATTCTAAAGGGTATTCTAGGTATATATCAATACCTGTAATACTACTCCCCTTCTAGATTTCTTATCCTCAAGAACTTATATATAGAAATCTATTATATACATATTATATCCTAATCCTACTATCCTGTACTGCCTCAGGATTTTTTATGTGGAATTCTTTCAGAATCCTTTCTGCTATTCTCTTTATATATTCATAGGGTTTCTATATAGCATCCTTATTAGGGTAACCTATCTATAAAACTAAATATTCTACTAGGTATCCTCTTTTCTAACCATTCCTCTAGCTCTCAACTATCTCCCTAACTACCCAATTTTTTTCTCCTTCTAATAACTTAACTGAGAGGAGTTTGACTCTCCGAGTAGGATTTGAGCTTTGGCAGTAAGATTCGAGGAAGCTAGTGTGGAATACTAAGTGTATCTTTAAATTCACTGGTAACTCCAATTTGTAGGCTTATATTCCTACTAATTGAGTTATTCGTAAAAGACTGATTTTCTTATAATCCAGTTTCTGACTCAGTTGTTATGTTGTAATATTCTGACTATCAAGTATAACTATAATAAGAAATATTATTTCTTATTATTTTATCTATCTTGTATTTTCTATAGCTATTATTATTTTATAACTGCTGAATCTGATAGTTAGTTATTTAGTAGAACTTGTTGTCTCATGTATAAACTTGAGAAGTATTACATAGCCCTAGCATAGCCTTGTTTTCTATGACTCATATATTTCCTATGACTCATATATTTTCTGTGACTTATATTTTCTATAACTCATATAGCACTGCTTAACAGAAATTACTATATTCTATATATTTTGAACTGTTAAACATATTATTGAACAAGTATAAAAGAAGCATGAATTCCCCTCTGAAATCTCCTCTTTAGACTACTTAGATAGACAACAACTGACTATAAATTAGTTAATTAGCAAAATAATCTAAGTCGAGATTATACCTATTAATTAATATTCTTAAGAGAACTTCCCACTTAATAATAACTACTCTTTTAAAGTAATTCCTTGGCAGAACTGGTATATATGTACATCTGTTCTAGTAGATATAGATTATATAAATAGTACCGAATGACTACTATCTAGTATCATTCATTATATTTTTTTTAATATCAAAAGTTAATCTTTACTACTCATAACCCCTTATCTCAAGGCCTGATTAACCTTGACGATACTTTTTTATACTTTTTAGTAGAATACATCTCGAATATAATAATAATGTCATAAATTCAGCTAGTAATAATAACAACTAACGAGATATTAGACTCTCAACTGCAGTATAAGTACAAGACCTAGAAGTAAGCTAAGCAAAGCTTTAACAGGCAGTGGTTCCCCATATAAAAGTATCACACCCCCATTCCAAATATTTTTCCCAGTATCCTTGATAAATCAACTTACACTCCTAGTAATCCTTAGTACCATATTGGAAATAATAAACATGATACATAAAGCAAAAACCAGTACTATAGGTCTTAGGAAAAATTGGTATACCAAGGAAATGATTATCATCTCATAGCTCATAAACTACCTCCTCTATACCAAACAATACTTCAAAGAAAGTATTATCTTCACCTGAGATAATACTAGACCCAGACATCCCAATGAAAGACTTAACACCTTCAATATCTACTTCAATATTATAATCAGAAAATAAAACACTCTTACAAGATAATTCAGAAATAGGAGATGAATCAGGTCCATAAAACATATTCGGACTCTACTAAGCTACCCTACTATCATTACTATTAACCGAGCCCATATTATTCTCAATTGAGTAGATATTCAATAAATCTTCTTCAATAATACCATCAGAACAATAAGGTACTAAAGTAGAAAAGTAACTTCAAGATCAAATTTGTCAATCTAACCTAACAGGTTATGGAGCAATAATTGACATCGAAGCAAATCTAAAATAAGAATCAGCATTATATAGAATGGTATCTACAACTAGAAGATGGACTAAGAAATCAAGGTGAATGACTATGCTACCTGAAGAAATTCAAGAATTAGTTAAACATACTCTTAAAAAGACTAGAATTATTGACCCTACTATCAAAGAAAAAATAGATACAAGTTATAATGAAAAAATAACTTTAATATATATATCTAACTATCCATCAAAGTATGAGATTACATTTGAAATAATTCTTGCTTAAGCAGCAGAAATATTTTGGAAGGAACATATACTATATATATATGAGATTTTAAAATATGTATAAATCCTAAGAGTAACCCAGAAATATTATCTTGCGGATACTGGACTCTTAATAGAACTGGTAGTAAGATACTATCTATGGCAAATGCTATATCTATTTAAAAAAAAAGATTTGGAATTGGAAGCTTTTCGTAGAAAAGAACTAAGAAAACTATTAGTAGAACTTTTGAAAGAGAAACATGGTCTTATAGAAAATTAGAATGAACTAATAGTCTTTATACTAAGTGGCACTTACTTAAAAGAATTCCCTACTTCAGTAGAAGATTAGTTTAAACCAATCCTAGGATTACTTGAAATGTTTATTCAAACTCTAATATAGAATAAAGGCAAAGGTTAAGAATCTACTCAGAGAAATACTGCTTCAGTACAAGAACTAGAAAGCTCCAACTTTCCTCTACCTCCTCTAGATAAAATACAGGAACTAGACGATGATGAAGAAGATAAAGATAATAATAATAATAGTAGAGAAAATGAAAATATCGGTTAATAATAATAACAATTTGGAGTACAAGATGGACTAGATGATAATGATCTAAGCGATAGCTCTGATTCAGATGATAGTATCTCATTAATAGCTAGTCAACCTAAACTCAAAAAGATTCAATGAGAAAAATTGGTAGAATATTAATAATAGGAATCTACTATTAGAATGATTTTGGCAAATAACCTCACTTCACTTAAAAAAATCAAAGCAATCAAAATTAATTCAATAAAGAAATTTAATAGTATAGATAAGAAATAGAGAGACTTACAATATTTTAACTTTTGGGCTATAGTAGTTTAACACTAGTTGAAGATAAAAGGAATTGATTTAGAGAAGATAGAAGCATTAGAAATTCTAGAATTTCTACTTCAAGAAAGTGTGTTCACAACCTATAATCAATATCTAAGGGAGAAAGGAAAGAAAGCAAAATTCTTTAGCTTTATAATGGTACTCAAAGATTTTTTGATACTATCTACTAGTAAGGATATTCTATAGAAAAAATAGAAAACTGCCACACCTTATAAGGATGGATGATATATGGACATTAAATAATTCGCCAACTAGCTCACTGAAATATAGATTAAATTGATTAATACTAAAGATAAACAATCAATATCAGAAAAAGTCAAAAGAAAAAAGTTTCTTAATCATATACCTATATATATATCAGCAACATTAATTCCCTTAATCAAAGACAAATAGACATATAACTAACTCGTGCATCAAGTAGAGTTATATAAAGCGTCAAAAAAAGAAATTGCCCTACCACACATAATAATGAGACCTTGCTGACAAAATCGAAAACCAACTAATTAAGACCGAAATCAACTAAGAAACCATAATCAATATAGATTAAACTATAGCAATAGTAACAAACTCTCCTTCAAAACTAGTCATGATAAATAAAACGAATCTAATTGAGATACCATTACAAAAAAATTAGACAATAAGCTAAGAATGCAATTAATGAAAGATAAGAAATATCTATAGTATTGGAACTCTATACATTCTTATAAGGATTGTAGAAAGTGATAAAATAAGGTACCTTTGCAAACCGCAGTATAGAATCTTGCTACAACTACTGCATCAAAAGTCAATAAAGATAAAATCAATAAATGATCCTTGTTAACATAACCAATTGACTACAATAAAGTTTATATTAGAGTAAATGACTGACCAGCTCTGGCACTAATAGATCTCTAAATGAAGGGAGAAGATTTAATCAATTCTGCATTTATATACTTGTATAAAATACCAATAAAGAGTATTAAGAAAATATCTTTAGGTATAGCCTTAAAAGGATCTAAGGTGACAATTGATAAGATATATACAATCAAATTGGATTGGATAGGATATGTAGAAGAATGTACCTTCTATATAATATACCTTAATAGCTAGAATATAATTCTTAAGGAGCCTATACTTACCAAGATTCAAGCTATAATCCCTGCAAGTTAGGAACCTATTACTATTTAGCCTAAAAATATTACTTGTTTTCCTTTAAAAACATAAAAAAGTTCTAGAACTACTAAAAATGGAATTAGAACTGCCTACCTAGAAGTAACTTATAAGACAGTTATAGATTATAGTGAACTAGATGATAGGGATACTATTAGTAATGTGGAAGATACTGACATAGAAGTAGATATTATAAGTGTAGTCTTATCTATGCAAAAGTAATTTAATCCAATAATGGAATTAACTAAATTATTTCCAAAAGAAATTCTATAAAACTTACTACTACTCACAAAAGTCAATTACCACATCAAACCCAAACCTAGAGCAATATAGATACTATGATGGAGACCATTAGGTCATCGATTCAGACAACAAATCCATGATAAAATTACTAGAGATAAAAAGATAGGATGAATCTACTAAGCTGAAAATGATACTAATATAGTTACTATGTTCACTATCCCTAAAAGAGACAAACTGGAAGAAGCCAGATTCGTTAATGACTATCAAGACTATAATCTCATAGTCAAACCAAACTACATACTACTACCTAATATCAATGAATTAATTGAACTAGTAGCAACAAATCTCGTTTGGTTAAAATTAGACTTAGTGGATAGCTACTACAATATTAGAATTGATCCAGAATTAGAGAAACACTCTACATTTTTAATATACTTAGCATATAATAGAAGTAGAGTTATGCAATAAGGAGACTGTAATATACTGCCTACTATAGTTCGAATAATACATAAAGTATTTAAGTATAGACTCTATAAGGATTTAATAGTTTATATTAATGATATTATTATCTTTACTAAGACCTATGAATAATATGTCGCTATTCTCATGATAGTATTATGATACTTACAAGATGAAGGATTCTTTCTGAAGATAAGGAAATGTCAATTCTTTATAGAAATACTAGAGATCTTAGGTCATATCTTAACTTCTAATGGACTCTATGTTGATCCTGTAAAGAGAAAAACAATATTAACATTTTCTACTCCTAAGAAGAAAAAAGACCTTTAAGGCTTTCTTGGAATTATTAATTATCTTAGTTATTTTATTTCTGGCTTAGTATCTTATGCAAGTACATTATCGAAATTACAAGGAGAGACTAAAAAATAGGAATGGACAGATATACATAATACAGTATTTGAAAAACTAAAAGAACTTATAAATTCTCCTTATATTTTAAAACTCTGGAATAATACATCTACTAAACCTAAATACTTAATTTATGACACTAGTGATATAGGTTTAGGATCTTAGATTAGTCAAAGCCCCCTCACTCATATCAAACTATTATACTTTTACTCCAGAAAATTCAATCCAGCTTAATTAAACTATCCAACCTTTCAAAAAGAATTATTGGCAATTATTGACTCATTAAAGTTTTTTGAAGTACAATTTAGAGGTCACAAATTTACTATCCTTACAGATCACAAACTATTAGTTATTTTTCATATTCAGAAACCCACAAGCTAGAAACCTAGACGATAGCAAGACCTCCTTATGGAATTTGATTGTGAAATTCAGCATATAGCAGAAAAAGAAAATTTGATAGTGAATACTTTATTAAGGAAGCATAAATACCCTAATGTTCCCACTACTGAGGACAATTATATTCCTATTAGCATCAACCCTCCTCCTTATCTCTATACTAATGCCTTAACTCCTTCTTTATACCTACAAACTTTATCCTCTAAAATAGTTTCTGACAGAGGCATCAACTTCTAATATATTAATTGTGACTTCAACAAGTATAATGGAAGAGCTGCAAAGCTCGGATACTATTTCTCTTGCCCATACTATGAAGCTAAAGTAGAAGCAAAAGACGACTATGAGTACGAAGTACTTAGCTATAAGTCGAAAGCCTCTGATGAAAAATCTCTTATATCAATTGATACTGAACTATTTAATAGGTACTAACCTAACAATACTAAAGAACCCAAGGTGGAACTAGTTCCATGAGCAGTAACTAAGGATAAAGAAAAAGAGCACCTGACTCCTCTATTAATACCAACCCCAATTGACATTATCCTCATCTATACTAACTATCAATAATATAAGTATATGCATTAGTCTACTTGCTAATATTTTTACTGTCCCACACATAGTAACTCTTACATAGTATGCAACCGTACATTTGTAGTTAAGATCTATACTATCTGCAATACCTTAGAACATAGTAGGGTTAACTATATCTTTATAGATTCAGTTTTTCAGAAAGAGAAGGAATTTCTTAAGAACCATTTAGACAACCTCAATATAGTCCAAGATTCTTATAAGGAACTAGCTAAATCAGTTTCTACTTGATCCTCCCACCAACTTTTGTGAAGAAGAACTTAGTAATTATATGAGAGAAATCTGCTGAAATGCACCAATTACACCTCAACAACTATGTAACCCTATACTAACCCCTTTTAGAAGCAATATTGATAATATCTTCTAAACTACTGCAGTTACTACTCATTCCCAGAAATGAGTAGTAGTTGATGAAACTCTCACTATCATTTCCGCAGAATTATCCTGATCCTCTAGATAATATTATGACTTCTACAAACGACTAGGGTATAATGTCGCTACCTATAAAAAGAAGAAACCCATAGTTATCGATTTTAAATAACAGATTGAACCAACTCTCAATAGGCTTATTAACGATAAGTATATTACTGACGGTTGGGAAGACAATAAAGATTTCTTTATTATATAATAGTTAGATTTCAGAAATGGTATGAAAGTAGCATATCAAGTATGTATGAACGTATGCCTCATCTAGAAGGATTACTATGATACCTTGGAATAGTGTAAAAATTATAGGATTAGAGATAGATTTTTGTATATTAGAAATATATATAGACAATAGATATTAGTCTTACCCAGCACTTTCAATATTAAAGGTAAGAACTATCTCAAGCTAGTAATTAAGGAAGGGCATGAATTAATAGCTTATGGTAGAATTGAGAAAACCATAAAATATCTTACTAACTAATATTAATACCAGTTCTTCTTTGAGTCAGTTAAGGAGTATATTAGAAGTTGCAATACTTATCAATAGATAAAGTATTCCAACAAATTACCTCTTGGACTAGTCACTCCTTTACATATACTAAAAAGACCTTGGTCAGATATTTCGATGGATTTCCTTAAGTTAGCTCCTGTCTTCATTAAATATTCTCTCTTGTATCTGAATATTCCTACTGATGAAGACCATATTATCTATATTTCATGCCTTTGGATGATTGTCAATAGATAATTACAATTTAAGTTTTTTATTCCCATTCCTAATAATTTCACAGTGGAATAATATAGTACTTCTTTTGATATTCATATAGTCCCAATTATGGGATATCTTATATATATTATTTTTGATTGCAATACTCTTTTTATATTATTATACTTTTAGGCTTAGGCTAGGAAGAATAGAATCAAATGAGAACTGTGTACTGCATATCACTCTTGTACAGATGGATAATCTAAGATCGTGAATAAGGAAATCTTGTAAGTAGTAAGAGCATGTAAAGTCGAAGAATCTGACTGGCTATATAAATTTCTTTAGATTCAGTTAAAGCTAAACTCTAGATATAATAGTACTAGAAAAAGTAGTCTCTTTATAACTTTACTAGGAATTAGCACACATTAAAAAGAATCTCTGCTACCTTATCTTATTAACCCATTTGTACCAGTAAATAAACATCAGAATAATACTTCACAAGTACTTTATAATACTAAGAAGATATAAGTGATACAAACAAACAAATATCATAACATAGTTAAGTTCTCAGTTGGATAATAGGTCATGCTATCCTTTGAAAATATAAACATACTAAATATTTCACCTAAGTTAAAACCTCGATAGTTAGGCCTTTTCTTGATGATATCTACTAATCATGCTTAAAATTATTATAGTTTGGACTTATCCCCTCAACCTGACCTCAATTTCATATATGATACCTTTCATATTTTAAAACTCAAACTATATTATCAAAACGATCATACTCAGTTCTCTAACTGGGGATCTCTGGAACCAGGACCAATTAATGATGATCGATATAAAATTAAAAAGGTATTAGAATTTAGAACAGTACTATGATCTAGTAAATATCAAAACAAGGTCAAATAGTTATAATATACTTTAGAATATAATTCCTAGGTAAATACTAAAGATATTTCTACTGAAATCCTTTAAGATTTCTGTATTAGAGGAAGTCTAGAAGATACTTTTAAGAGACAATATACCAAAAGAGGAAAACAAGGACCTTAAATAAGAGATGAAACTTGAACTCTTATTCAACGAGAATGAAATCATATTATAAATGAATCCCTTAATGACAAATATATCAACACCAACGTACTTCAACTATCTCTCAAGATAAGATATATAGAAGCTAGGATTGTAGAATAGAATTACTAATATAGTAAAATCTATTCAAAGTGGGGAAGTATAATAAGAGATGTTATTTCTTATTATTTTATCTATCTCATATTTTCTATATCTATTATTATTTCATAACTGCCAAATCTGGTAGTTAGTTATTTAATAGAACTTGCTGTCTCATGTATAAACTTAAAAAGTATTACATAGCTTAGGCATAGCCCCGTTTCCTATAACTTATATATTTCCTATGACTTATGTATTTTCTATAACTCATATTTCCTATAACTCATATAGCACTACCCTACAGAAAGTGCCGTATTCTATATATTCTGAACTGTTAGTTACATTATTGAACAAGTATAAAAGGAGTATGAATTCTCCTCTGGAATCTCCTCCTTAGACTATTCAGACAGACAACAACCAACTATAAATCAGTTAATTAGCAAAACAATCTAAGCGGAGATTATATTTGTCAATTAATATTTCTAAGGGAACTCTCTACTTAATAATAACTACCCTTCTAAGGTAATCCCTCAGTAGAACCAGTATATATATATATCTATTCTAGTAGATATAGATTATATAAACGGTACTAAATGACTACTATCTAGTATTATTTATTACAATGACCATATCTCCTACTTTAAACTGCAGTTGTTAAACCCTATTAGTATTATATTATCTAGCTATCCTAACTCTTGCCTTCAAAACCCTTTCTCATAGTCTTTCCTATATTTTTTTCTAAACTCCTTTTAATAACTAACTAGCCAAGTTTATGTAAGTCACCTTTCCCTGAGATTCCTAAGACTGCCTCAGGAGGAATCCATAGTTCACTTCAAATAGTGATATTCCTGTAGCTTCTGAGGATACTAAGTTAATAGAGAATTCTGTTAGACATAGTAATTCTTCTCAATCATCCTACTTTTATAAATAATAGTAGCAGAGGTACTCTTCAAATATCTGATTCATCTGTTCTATTTATTTATCTGTTTCTAGGTGAAAAGTAGTTAAAAGTTTTCTTATAATTCCTAAGCTGTCTATCAGTGCCTGCCAGAAGTGAGAAGTAATCTTACTATCTTGGTTTGAAATAATATCATTAACGAGGCCATAGTAGTGCCAAATATTTTTAAGAAACCCTTTAGTGAGGTTTTTCACTATAGTGTTAGTAGGGAGAGGTATTAACCATACTATCTTTAAGAATCTATCTATAATTACCTATATCTATATATTTCTATTAGACTTAGGAAGTTTAGTAATTCAGTCTATAGAGATCGAGGTTTAAGGTCAGTATGGTACTTCTAGTGGTTCCAGTAGTTTGTACTTCTCATGCTGACTTAATTTATCCTCTTAGCATATATTATAGGATCAGATGTAATTACTAATATCCTTCTCGAGCTAAATCTAATAGTAATTGTACTTAAGTTATTTAAGAGTCTTGTGAATGCCAAAATGTCCTACAATTTAGCTATCGTAGTTATCTTGTAGAATTTTAACTTATAGGTCCTTATCTTCCGGGATATATCATCTGCCTTTCCATAGTAGAAGCTTATCTTTGACCAAGAAGTTCTTATCAACTGCCTTAGCTCCTGCTAATACCACACTCCTTGTTGCTATCTAGTTAGCATCTCTCAGCCCTTTTTCTAACAACTCTTTTTTAAATATATCATGCAGTTGAATAACTTTTAATACTGTAATTCCGAGTTGTCTTAGTCAGAATAAGAACTATACTAGTTATAGATCTTTACTCCCCTCCTAAGGGTGTAGGTCCCAGTACCTTAATAAAGTATCTAGCTTACCATTCTTCTCACTAGACCTATATTTAATAATAAAATCAAATTCAGCTAGAAATTCTACCCAATATACCTGTCGTCTTATTACTATTTTTATATTTATGAAATATTCTAAATTTTTGTGGTCTATCTAGACTACTATTTGCTACAGATAAAACTTTATTAGTAGTTCTCACTCCTTAAAAGCTTATACCATTGCTATCATTTCTTTATTATGAATATTATAATTCATCTCTACTAAGGAGAACTTTTGAGATAGGAATATATATAGATATATTTTTCTATTAGACTGCTTCTATGATATAATTACTTCAATAGTATAGTTGCTTGCATCTGTCTCGATAATAGTTTTAGTTTCTGAATAGAATTAGACCAAGATTAAAATAGTTATAAATCACCTCTTCAATTCTTCGAAAGCCTATCTATATTTTGCCTTCCAATTCCACTGGTAATCCTTTTTGGTAAGTTCAGTCAAGGGGTAAGCAATCTTAAAGAATCCTTGAATAAATCTACAATAGAAATTAGTAAATCTAAGGAATTTCTGTACCTCCTTAACCTTTCGTAGTATTTGCCAGTTCTTAACTTCCTTGACCTTTTTATTAGTTATTTAAATTCCTTCTAATAAGATTCCATATCTTAGGAACTCAACTAAATTCTTATAAAACTCATTTTTCCAGAGGTTTACTCCTAGGCCTACCTTGTCTAGCCTTGATAATACTTCTTTAATAAGTCTGTTGTATTCTTTCTTATATTCAGTATATATTAGGATATCATCTAAATATACAATAACTCCTTTATCTAATAAATCATATAATAAATGATCTATCATAGCCTAGAAGGTAGCAGGAGCATTGCAAAATCTAAAAAGCATTACTTACCAATAGTATAGTCCAAACCAGGTATGGAATACTGTTATTTCCTCACTGTCTTCTGATATCTATACTAAGTGGTAACTATTTTTTAGATCGAACTTAGTGAATAACTTAGCATTATTCAACCTCTATCTAAGCTCAGTCATTAGTAGTAGGGGGTATTAGTTTTTCACTATAATTTTATTGAATACTCAGTAATCAATATAAAGATAGTAAGTACTATTAGTTTTCTATACTAAGAAAATTAGTGCTTCTACTGATGATTGGGATTTTACAATTTTTCCTACTAGTACTTGATTATGTAGCCATATCTTGAGCGCTTTTAGTTCTTGTTCAGAGAATAGGTATAGTGATCTATAAAGAGCTTCTGCTCTAGCTACTAGTTTAATAATGTGATCAAACTTAAAGTATTATAGCAATTCTATAGCTTATTCTTTATTAAAGAGATGGGCTTACTCACGGTATTAGTTAGAGAGGAATGTTTTAATATCCTACCTATCATCTATATGCCAAGTTAAGCTGGCTACTTATGTGAATGGGTCTTCTCTAACTTCCTTCTGTAATTAGAATCTATCAACTAGCTTGACCTCGAATTCTTTAGGTAGGCAATTATACTTATAGTAGTCACTTCTCCACTGTAACATGCCTTTTTCCTAATCTATATCGGGATTATATTTCATGAGCCATATTATAGATAGATACCTATCAATTCCTTCCTCGATCTATCTAACCTCCCAAACTATATGCTCAGAATGTTTTCCTATAACAATACCTAATAGTTGTATATAGTATATACCGGCTTCTAAGATTGGTTGCTAACTAGTATTCTAAACCTACATAGGTTTCTAGAACTTCTTCATAAGGATTTCGGACTTATGAACAAACTTATTACGAAGTATAGAACCTATTACTCCATAATCTAATAGTAATTTGCATGATATTTCCTACTCTTGAATTATTAGAGTAGCTTCAATTAGAAGCCTTTCTTTATAGATAAGGAGGTCTTTTAATATTTGCTAGTAGGTTTTCTTCATCTTAACTATAATACTTCCTTCTCAAGAAAGCATAAGATATCTGCTTGGTCAAGTACGTTTAATAGGGTTTTGTCAGTTTATTATAGTAGTTGGTAATTGTGCTGTATATTCCAGACGTTTTGATTACTGAAGCCATCCTCAGTAGTACTTGCTTGAGAGAGAGAGAAATGAATATATTAATTAAACTTTAAGTACAATAAGAAATCTTTTGAGTCCTAATTAACTCCTTTCTAATTATCTTTACAAACAATAATCCCCATCACTATTCTCCACCAATTTAATAATTCTTCCTTCATACTCATTCACTATCTTATTAATTGCCAAGATCTTAACATCTCTCTTATCATTCTTCTAATCTGCCTTCCCTCCCTTAGTCTAAGATTTCTTGCTCATGTTAGCAACTTTGGAGGTAACTGGATCCTTTATCCAGTACTTGAACCATTTATGGTTTCCTTTGCTATACTTCAGACAAGAGTCGGACTTCTTCTACTCTTTAATAACATCATTAAGGATACTTGCCAATTCTGATTCTCAGTCTTTAAAATCTCCTCCCTAATTCCTCTTCCTCTTTTTTCCATTTCTTTTAGTTCCTTTACTATCTTTTCGACCTTTTGCTTTTTCTTTTTTTCCATCTGTCCTTTCCTTCTAGGACTCGCCTCAGAGGTAGTAAAAATTCTCTAAATTATGGTGGATGTCCTATATTATTATCATTTATTCACTAAAGAGTTAGGGTTTATTTGGTATTTGAGCCTATACTAATTCAACTTCCTTATTCAGTCCCTATACTAGTTTATCCTTAGTCACCTCTTCTAGATACCTGGTTCTCTACATAAGATTCATAAGAGTATCTAGGTACTTATTGATGGAGCTACTATATTGAAAGTTCAGCCAGTTAATTACTACTTATTACTTACCCACTTTTGTCTTAAAAGAACTTTAAAAAGCCTACACAAATATTTTCTACTTTGCCCAACTAGGATCCAGTACTATTCAAAGGCCACCCAGTAGTCATTATACTGCTGCAAGATTAATTTTAGGGTGGTATGCTTTGTACTACTATACTGGGTCTCAATACTTAGTGTTAGTTAGTTGTTCTAGGAGGTTAGCAGTATATCAGATCTTAACTAAGTTATTTCGATATTTTTTCTTCTTAATTGCCTATATATTTTTAAGTCCTCAGAGAAATCTCTTAAGATCCTCTGGATCTCCTTTAAATGCTTTGAGTTTAGGGGCTTCAGGCTTCAGTTCTTTAGATTTAGATACAACTTTGATAAATATTTCTAGAAGTTTTTGTGTTGCTTATATCATAATAGTTTTTTTTTTCTTCTTTGAGGTTGGTACGGATTCATCCTCTTCACTAGAGGGGTCACTATCTCTATCTCCTACAATTGCCTTACTTTTTTGTTTTGGTAGTGGTAGTGATGGTATTCCGCCAAAGCTAGTTTCTCTAGGCCTGCTAGAGCCTGGAGTGAATCCTAGTTGACTTCTAAGCAGAGTAAGAGGTAGAGTACCCCCTCTACATCTCTGTTGTTGGCAATTGAATACATCACTTAGGTCCTCATACTTTTCTATTTTTTTTCTATTCTCGACCTCTTATTCTAGTACTTTGTCTAGGTATAGGAGTTCTTTCATAGGCGGATACCATTGTCAGTCTATATTATCAGGTTCTGTTAGTATTACATAAGTCTTCAGAGCTTGTTCTAGGGAGTACTTTATCTCAAATATAGTTTGTATTATATATTAAGTCACTATCTGAAGATAGTGAAACTAGACCTTATTTTCCTCTTCTAGCTGATATACTCAAGCTTAAACTATTTCTAACCGCTCATTTAAGAACACCTTTATACCACTTTAGAACCATATTTAGAACTTATCTATCTTCATAGGTTTCTCTTCTAGTATATTAATATTCTTGCCTAGAATCTTTTCAGCAAGCTCATGAGGTCACTAGACAATAATTGCTTTGACATTATCTGAGACAGTGATAGGTTCTTTCTACTATTTAATTTGGAGAGAGGTAGATATTCTAAATGAAGATATTAAGTAGTAGCAGTACTTAATATTATAGTATAATAGAGGTGCTTAGTTACAGCCATAGAATAAAATAATAAGATATTATTCATGAGTATAAAATAATCATATTAAGTAATTGCTTCCTACTATTCTGTATGATATCTGTGAGGGTAGAATTCTATCTTTAGTGAGTATGGTTAAATACCTACTTTAGAATACTAGAGCCTCCTGCGGAAGTCTTTCTGCAGGTATGGGTACTGAGTTGATTCCTTTGATCATCAACTGACTGACTATATTGCACCTGGTTATCCCTACTTACTCTAGCCTCTCATAACCTAGCTATCTTATCTCATATGCGATAGTATATATAGCCTTTCAATCCAAGGAAGTTCTTTACTACCTTTAGTGTATTATCTAGTCTCTAAATAATATTGTTATATTATCTATTATTACATAACTCGGCTGATGCTTTCCTTTTAGTATAGTATATTATCGATACTTGGGGAGCTACCCTACTAGCCTGTAGTTTCCTATTTTAAAGGGTATTCTAGGTATATGTCAACACCCATGACACATATTGAGGATTATTTAGAGATACTCTCCCTATTTATAATGAAACTTTAATATCTAATTATATTCAAGATTTACTAGTTAGCTCTCTATAATACTTCTATTTATTTTAGCTCCTATACTATTCAATTTAATAGTAAATATTATAAAAAAATTTGTAATACTCTGAAGACGCTAGTTAGAGCCCTTTATTCTCTACTTCTTATTACAAACTCTATTATTACTATCCTAAGACAACTTAAACTAAAAATAGTATAAAGCTTTTATCTACTTAAGATTAGCTTCATTAGTATAGAAGCTCTTTCATACTTAACAAAGAGATATAAACTGACTATTTATACTCTATTTATTTATAATATTTATTTTGCTATTAATAAATTCTATACAATTAAGAAATGAAAGTCCTTTGTTTCTAAAGAGTATTATGAGTTTCTTAATCTATTTATAGAGAAGAGAACTAAAAAACCTCTCTCATATCATACTTATAATCATACTATCTCTCTAGTAGAGGGCAAAATTCTACTATATGGCCTCCTCTATAGTATATCCTATACTAAGCTTAAAGTACTTGTAAAATACTTATAAGAAAACCTAAATAAAAGCTTTATTTATTATAGTTTATCCTTAACAAGTACTTTAGTACTATTTATAGAGAAGTTAGATAGCTCCTTCTAGTTTTATATTAACTATTAAGGTCTCAATAAAATAACTATCAAAAACCACTACCTTTTTATACTTATTCAGAAAATACTAAGTAGTCTATTTAAGGCAAAATAGTTCATTAAGCTTAACTTTAGAGGTAATAATAACCTGACATATATTATAGAGGAAAAAGAATAGAAAATAGTATTTTAGACCTATTATGGCTATTCTAAATATAATATAATACCCTTTGAACTAACCAATACCTTAGCCTCCTTCTAGTACTTTATTAATAATACCTTATAGGACTTCTTAGATATATTCTATATAGTATAATTAGATAATATTCTAATATACTCTGATTCCCTAGTATAGTATAAGATCAATATGAAACAGGTCCTAGAGGAACTTAAATAGGCTGAATTATATCTAAAACCTAAAAAGTGTAAATTTTATATATGGAAAATCAAGTACTTAGAATTGATCATTATTATAAAAGGAATTAGGATGGACTTAGCTAAGATAGCTATAGTTGAAGTCTGAAAAGTACTAATTAACCTAAAGGATATACAAGTATTCTTAGGCTTTACAAACTTCTACTAGTACTTTATTCGAGAATACTCAAAGTTAGTGGTACTACTTACTATCTTTACTAAAAAAGACTAATACTTTAACTAAAATTCAGTAGCTCAATTAGTCTTTAATTAACTAAAAACTGCTTTTTATTTAGTTTTAATTTTAGTATACTTTGACTTAGATTGAGAGTACATAACTAAAATAGATATCTTAGATGATATATTAGCTAGAATCCTTTTATATTATAATAATAGTAATATCCTATATTTAGTTGTATACTTCTTGAAGAAAAATTGTTCTACTAAATATAAATATAAGATTTATAATAAAGAGTTAATAGTAATTATCTGTATATTTAAGTAGTGAAAGCTATACTTAGAGTTAACTAAAGAGATAATTAAGGTTCTTTTAGATTATAAAAACCTTGAATACTTTACTATAACCAAACTTCTTAACTATTTATAGTTATAATACTCAGAATTTCTCTCCTAATTAAATTTTAAAATTTAATATAGGCTTGGAAAAGTAGAGACAAAGCTAAATATATTAACCAGAAGATTAGGAGATATCTTAAAGGGAGGAGATAAAAGACTTAAGTACTAGAACTAATTAGTTTAAAAATAAGAAAACCTTAATATAGCAGTATTTGACCTATTAGATATAAGTATAGAGATACTAGATGACCCAACTGACCTATAGTCATTAGTATAAGAAGTTTATAATAATAGTCTATTTATTAAGAATATAATTATTGCAGTGACCTTGAAAAAATAATACTACTCAAAAATCTCTCTATCAAAGTATAACATTAGAGATAACTTACTATTATAATAAGAGATGTTATTTTTTATTATTTTATCTATCTCATATTTTCTATATCTATTATTATTTTATAACTGCTGAATCTGATAGTTAGTTATTTAGCAGAACTTACCATCTTGTGTATAAACTTAAGAAGTATTACACAACCCCAGCATAGCTCCATTTTCTATGACTTATATATTTCTTATGACTCATATATTTCCTATAACTTATATTTCCTATAACTTATATAGTATTACCTCATGAAAAGTACTATATTCTATATATTCTGAACTGTCAGACACCTTGTTGAAGAAGCATAAAAGGAGTATGAATTCTCTTCTGGAATCTCCTTCTTAAACTACTCAGATAGACAATAACCAACTACATATTAATTAGTTAGCAAAATAATCTAAGCAGAAATTATACTTGTTAATTAATATTTTTAAGGAAACTCCCTACTTGATAATAACTACCTTCCTAAGGCAATCTCTTAGCAGAACCGGTATATATATATATCTATTCTAGCAGATATAGATTATATAAATAGTACCAAATAACTACTGTCTAGTATCATTTATTACATTTTTTTTAATATTAAAAGTTAATCTCTACTACTTATAACCTTATATCTCAAGGCCTGATCAACCTTGAAGATATTCTTTTATACTTTTTAGTATAATACATCTCGAATACAATAATAATAACATGAATTTAGTTAGCAATAATAATAACTAATAAGACATCAGACTCTCAACTGCAGTATAAGCATAAGACTTAGAAGTAAGCTAAGTAGAGCTCTAATAGGTAGTGGTTCTCTATATGAAAGTATTCTGCCTCTATTCCAAACACTTTTTCTAGTATTCTTGATAAATCAACTTGCACTCCTAGTAATCTTTAATAACACATTAGAAATGAAAAATGTGGTATACAAATAAAAAACTAGCATCATAGGTCTTAGGAAGAATTAGTGTACTAAAGAAACAATTATTATCGCATAGCTCACGAACTGCCTTCTCTATACTAGATAACACTTTAAAGAAAGCATTATCTTCACCCAAGGCAACACCAGACCCAGACATCCTAAGGAAAGACTTAACACCTTCAATATCTACTTTAATATTATAATCAGAAAATAAAATACTCTTGGTAGATGACTTAGAAGTAGGAGACGAATCAGGTCCATAAAATATATTTGGACTCCGCTAAGCCACTATACTATCATTACCATCAACTTAGCTAATATTATCCTCAATTGAGTAGATATCCCATAAATCTTTTTCAATAATACTGCTAGAACAATAAAGTACTAAAGTAGAAAAGTAGCTTAAAAATTGAATTTGTCAATCTAACCTAACAAGTTACAAAGTAATAATCGATATCGAAGTGAACCTAAAAACAAGAATTAGCATCAAATATAATAGCATCTATAGCTGGAAGATAGACTAAGAAGTCAAGGCGAATAACTATGCTACCAGAAGAAATTCAAGAATTAGTCAAATGTACTCCCAAAAAGACCAGAATCATTGACTTTACTATAGAAGGAAAAATAGATACAAGTTATAATAAAAAGATAACTTTGATATATATGTCTGACTATCTATCAGAGTATGAGATTACATTTAAAATAATTCTTCTTCACGTAGCAGAAATATTTTGGAAGGAACATGTACCATATATATATAAGATTTTAAAATATGTATAAATCCTAGGAGTGACCCAAGAACATTATCTTATGGATACTAGACTCTTAATGGAAGTGGTAGTAAGATACTATCTATAGTAAATGCTATATTAATTTAATGAAAAAGATTTGAAATTGGGAGCTTTTCTTAGAAAGAAACTAAGAAAACTATTAATAAGACTTTTGAAATAGAAATATTGTTTCATAGAAAATTGAGATGAATTAATGGTCTTCATGCTAAGTGGTACTCACTTGAAATAATTTCCTACTTCAGCAGAAGATTGGTTTAAACTAATCCTAAGATTACCCAAAATGTTAACTCAAACTCTAATGAAAGATAACAGTAAAGGTAAAGAATTTACTCAGAAGAATACTATATCAGTACAAGAACCAGGAAGCTACAACTCTCCTCTACCTCCTTCAGATGAAATACAGGAACTAGATGATGATAAATAAGATGAAGATAATAATAATATTAGTAGAAGAAACGAAAATATCAGTCAACAATAATAATAATTTGGAGTATAAGGTGGACCAAACGATAATGATCTAAGCAACATCTTTGATTTAGATAATAGTATCTTATCAATAGCTAGTTAACCTAAACCTAAAAAGATTTAATAAGAAAAATTAGTAGAACATCAATAATAGAAATCTACCACAGGAATAATTTTGGCAAACAACCTCACTTCACCTAAGAAAATCAAAAGAATCAAAATTGATTTACTAGAGAAACTCAATAGCATATATAAGAAATGGAGAGACTCATAATATTTTAACTCTTACGCTATAGCAGTCCAATGCTGGTTGAAGATAAATAGAATTAATTTAGAGAAGACTAAAGTATTAGAAATTTAGGGATTTCTACTTCAAGGAAGTATACTCATAATCTATAATCAATATCTAAGGAACAAATAGAAAAAAGTGAAATTCTTCAGCTTTATAATAATACTTAGAGATCTTTTAATACTATCTACCAGTAAGGATATTTTATAGAAATAATAGGAAACTACCATACCTTATAAGGATAGATAATATATGGGCATCAAATAATTTGCTAATTAGGTCACTGAAATATAGATTAAATTGATTGATACTAAGGGTAAACAATTAATATCAGAAAAAGTTAAAAGAAGAAAGTTTCTTAATCACCTACCTATATATATGTCACTAATATTAATTCCCTTAATCAAAGACGAATGGATATATAACTAACTTGTACATTAAGCAGAGTCATATAAAGAGTCAAAGAAAGAAATTGCCCTACTACTTATACCAATAAGACCTTACCAACAAAATCGAAAACTAACTAATCAAGACTGAAATCGACTAAGAACCTATAATCGACATGGATCAAACTACAGTAATAGCAACAAAGCTTCTTTTAAGACTAGTTACGATAAATAAAAAGAATCTGACTAGGATACCTTCATACAAAAATTAGACAATAAAAAAATGATACAATTGACAAGAAATAAGATATATCTATGGTATTAGAACTCCAGAGATTCTTATAAAGATTGTAACAAGTAACAGAATAAGGTACCCTTATAAACTGCAATACAGGATCTTGCCACAACCGCTGGATCGAAAATTAATAAGGATAAAATTAAGGAATGACTCCTATCAATATAACCAATTGACTACAATAAACTTTATATTAGAGTGAATGACCGACAAAACTCTGGTACTGATAGATCTCTAAACAAAGGGAGGAGATTTGATCAATTCTACATTTGTATATTTGTGTAAAATACCAATAAAGAGTATTAAGAAAATATCTTCAGGTACAACCTTAAAAAGATCTAAAGCAATAATTGATAAGATATATACAATCAAATTGGATTGGATAGGATATGTAGAAGAATGCATCTTCTATATAATGCACCTCAATAGCTGGGATATGATTGTTGGAGAACCTACACTTACTAAGGTTTAAGCTATAATTCTTGCAGGTTAGAAACGTGTTACTATCCAGCCTGAAAATATTACTCGCTTTCCCTTAAAAATATGGAAAAGTTTTAGAATCACTGAAAATAGAATTAGAACTGCCTATCTAAAAGTACTTTGTAAAACAATTACAAATTATAGTAAACCATACAACTAGGATACTATTAGCAACATGGAAGATACTGATATAGAAGTAGATATTATAACTGCAGTCTCATCTATACAAAAACAATTTAATCTAATAATAGAATTTCCCAAATTATTTCTAAAAGAAATTTTACGGGACTTACCACTACTCAGAAAAGTCAACTACCACATCAAATATAAACCTGGAGCAATATAGACACTATAATAGAGACTATTAGGCTATTGATTCAAACAACAAATTCATGACAAAATTACCAGAGATAAAAAGACAGGATGAATTTACTGAGCTAAAAATGACTCTAATACAGTCATTATATTTACTATCCCTAAAAGAGATAAACTGCAAGAAGCTAGATTCATCAATGACTGTTGAGATCGCAATCTCGTAGTCAAACCAGACCACACACTACTATCTGATATCAATAAATTAATTGAACTAGTAGCGATAAATGCTGTTTAGTCAAAATTAGACTTAGCGGATGGCTACCACAATATCAGAATTGATCCAGAATTAGAGAAATACTCTACATTCTTAATGCACTTAAGATAATATAAAAGTAAAGTTATACAATAAGAAGACTGTAATACACTGGCTACTATAGTCCAAGTAATATATAAAATATTCAAGGATAGGCTCTATAAGGATTTAATAGTCTATATTAATAATATTATTATCTTTACTAAGACCTATGAACTGCATATTACTACTCTCATGATAGTATTATAACGCTTACAAGATAAAGGATTCTTTCTGAAGATAAGTAAATATCAATTCTTTACAGAAAGACTAGAGATCTTGGATTATATTTTAACCTCTGATAGACTCTATATTGATCCTGTAAAAAGAAAAACAATATTAACATTTCCTACTCCTAAGAAGAAAAAAGACTTTTGAGGCTTTTTTGGAATTTTTAATTATCTTAGTCCTTTTATTCCTAGCTTAGCATCTTATGCAAATATATTATCAGAATTATAAGGAAAGACTAAAAAATGGGAATAGATAGATATGCATAATATAAAGTTTGAAAAACTGAAAGAACTTGTGAATTCTCCTCATATTTTAAAACCCTGGAATAATACATCTACTAAATCCAAATACTTAATTTATGATGCTAGTGATATAGGTTTAGAATCTTGGATTAGTCAAAGCCTCCTTACTGATATTAGGCTATTATACTTTTATTCCAGAAAATTTAATCCAGTTCAATTAAACTACTTAACCTTCCAAAAGGAATTATTAGCAATTATTGACTCATTAAAGTTTTTTGAAGAACAACTCAGAGGTTATAAATTCACTATCCTTACAGATCATAAACCAATAGTTACTTTTTGCACCTAGAAATCCACAAGCCAAAAACTCAGATGATGGTAGGACCTCCTTATGGAATTTGATTGCGAAATTCAGTATATGGTAGGAAAGGAAACTTTAATAGCAGATACTTTATTAAGAAAGTATAAATACTCTGATATTCCTACTACTAAGGACGATTATATTCCTACCAGCATTGACCTTCTTCTTCATTTCTATACCAATACCTTAACTTCTTCTTTATACCCTTAGACTTTATTCTCCAAAATAATTTCTTGCGGAACCATCAACTTCCAGTATGTTAATTACGACTTCAACAAGTATAATAGAAGAGCTATAGAGCTAAGACACTATTTCTCTTGCCCATACTATAAAGCTAAAGTAGAAGTAGAAGACGATTATGAGTATGAAGTACTCAGCTATAAGTCGGAAGCCTCTAATGAAGAATTCCTTACATCAATTAATACCAAACTATTTAATAGGTACCAACTTAATAATACTGAAGAACCTAAAGTGAAAGCTGTTTTACAAGTAGTAAGTAAGAATAAAGAAAAGGAGCCCCTAACTCCTCTATCAATACTAACTCCAATTGATATTATCCTCATCTATATTAACTATCAACAATATAAGAGTATACATTAGTTTGCATACTAAGATTTTAACTGTCTTATACATGGCAGCTCTCACATGATACACAACCATACATTTGCAGTTGAGATCTGTACCATCTGCAATACCTTAGGATATGGTAGCCTCAACTATACCCTTATGGATTCAGTTCTTTAGTAAGAGAAGGAATTCCTTAAGAACTATTTGGATAACTTCAATATAGTATAAGATTCAAACAAAAAACTAGTCAAATCAGTTTCTGCTTCTCCTCCCACCAACTCTCGTAAAAAAGCTCTTAGTAATTATATAAGAAAAATCTGCCGAAATATACTAATTGTACCTTAATAATGAAAAAACTCTATACCAACCCCTTCTGGATATAATATTGATAATATCTTCCAAACTACTGTAGTAAATACTTATTCCTAGAAATGAGTAGTAGTTGATGAAACTCCTACTATTATTCCCATAGAATTATATTAATCCTTTAGACAACTTACAACTTCTGCAAATAACTAGGGCACAACACTGCTACTTATGAAAAGATAAAATCCACAGTTATTGATTTTAATTAATGAATTGAACCAACCCTCAATAGGCTTATTGATAATAAGTATATTACTAATGGTTAGGAAGATAATAAAGATTTTTTTATCATATAATGGTCGGATTTTGGAGATAGTATGAAAGCAGCATACTAAGTATATATAAAGGTATACCCTATCTAGAAAGATTACTATAATACCTTAGAATAGTGTAAGGATTATAGAATCAAAGATAGATTTTGGTATGTTAGAAATATACATAGATAATGGAGATTGGTCTTGCCTTATACTATCAATATTGAAGATAAGAACTATATTAAGCTAATAATCAAAGAAGTGTATGAATCAACAGTTGTTATAAACCCGCTCTTATTAATCCCCAGCTCCTATTGTATATCGGCAACTTACATACTTACCGATATAAATATACTAGCTAAGACTCGATTCTCTGGAACTGATGCTTGTCGATCATTCTTACACCCGAACCCTATTCTAGATTAGTTCGGCTACTGACTGCATCCTAAAAGTCCTAACTAAGTACTCACTTAACTAGGGAATTGACTAGAATAGTCTAGTTGAATAACCTTACTACTCTTGAACTGTGATAGTCATGTCAGTACTGGCACGACTCTCAAATAAGAAATTAATCCTTTTCTACTACCCTTATTCACTATTTTCTTATGCCTTATCTTATTAGTATTGAAGAATTTATACTAAGAGAATCTTATTAGTATACCTCTTAAGTATTACTTATGTGACCTTCCGTCATAACTCGAATTGGAATACTTTGACAATCATGCCAGCCAGTGGTATGACTCTCAAGAAGGAAACTGAATTGTCTATAAAAAGGGCTAATTTTTGCTATATATTTCCTTTTTCATATAATAACTTGTTCTCCTTCTTGTACTTAGAAATAGTATTCTGTTCACCCTTACTTGAGTATAATCCAGACTACCCTGCTCCTCCATTCCTTATCAACTCAGGTTTCATCCAAGTCTCTCCCTACCTTGATCACATATGTAATACCCCTATAAGTATGATGCCTGTATAACTACTTACTCGAGTGCTAGATAAAATACTTTACTTACATTGCAGGTGATACTTTAAAGACGATTCGTAATATTTTGTTGTATGACCTATAGTCTCTACTATATACCATAGCATCTTCTGCTCAGACAGGTCTACCTTCTGAAGATAATGAATAGTGAACTCTAGTAGGTATTCTTTAGAAAATCTCTCCTCCACCTCCTTCTGTTTTTCCTACTATAACTACGGGGACCCCCATATCTCTTTATTCACCTATCTATAAAGCCTTTGGAGTTAGAATATACTCTAGTCATAGAATACTGACTATATTTAATATTTCCATAACCAACACCTTAATAATGATATAATGCTATTGGGTTTACTATAATAGGAGATATTAGTATGGAGTAACCACCTCTAACTTGACTCTACAGATGGCCACTTTAATATAATCCTCCTATCGTATTCTTAAGCTCTATAAACTAGAGAACTTTAACGGTACTAGGTCTAAGTTCACTAGATTTATGACCAAGCTAATACTAGTCTTTTCTTCTAACCTTATATACTACACTAACTATGTAGCAAAAATCACCTATGCAGCCTCCTACTTAATAGGCTCTACTGCAGACTAGTTTGAACTATATTTTGACTGAACATAAAAAACTATCGACTTTGACAACTATAATAAATTTGCAATAGTATTGAAAAATGCCTATAATGATTCTGATACAAAAGCCATAGTAGAGCAAAAGCTCCTTACTTTTAAGCAAGGAGGTAAAGACTACTCTACTTACTATACTGAATTTGCTACTCATACTGTAATTCTTAATGTAGATTATTGAACGAAAATCTCATTCTTCACTAACGGAGCTAATTATAGCCTCAAGACAGCTTTCTCTTACTAAACCTCTCCTCCTAAAGATTTTGATAAATTCGTCCGACTTTGTATTAAGTTAGATAACCGTGCAAAACTGCTCCAATTATGAGACTCTCCCAAGACTATAGGATTCGGACAATAATCCTCTGCACCAAAACTGGCCCCTTCAACCTCTACTAGAACTGCTTCTAGACCTATAGACCTTTCTATTTCTCGCAAATATGGCCTGCTTATGGAAGAAATCTACAAATACTATCGAAATAACAAACTCTACATGTATTGTAGAGGACCTAGTCATTGAGCTACTGATTGCTCTCTCTCTATAAAAAGTAAGGAACTAGCCACTACTAGTACTACTCCTCCACCAGATATTGCAACTTCCAGCCTCTAAGACCTTTTTGACATGCTAAAAAATTAGTACCCTCTTCGAATAATAATGGAAATTCGAAGAGCACTAGCATACTTCTTAGTGCTATTTTTCTTGATTTTGTTCTTTTTGTTCGTCTGAATTTATTTTCTACTTTGGAAGAGGTTTATCTCCAAGGAACCGATTATGTTCTGCTCATTATTTCTTGTAAGACTTGTTGATGACTTGCTCGTTGATGCCATTTTACTTCTACTTTAATCGTTTCCACAATTTTTGTTACTTATAACTTGGGATTTGAGGATCTACTTATCTTGCCTTGCCTAGTTAATGAAAACCATTCAGCTACTTGTATGGTAGGCTCGGGAGCAAGCTCCCAGTTTATTGACATTTACTTTGCCTTAAATATGAAATTTTCTTTGAACTTGAAGGCAAAACCTAAGGATCTTGTACTTGCTAATAGTAAATACTCCCTAGTAGGGTAAATTACACATATCTACACCCTAAAACTCATAATTAACCAGTATCTAGAGGTTTTGATCTTTTACATCACTAAACTAGCCGATTGGAACCTGATCATTAGGAAACCATAGCTCCAACTTTATAAGCTCTTAATCAACTGGACTTACAATAATATCGCCTTTACCTCAAGGTATTACCATACTTATTGCCTGCCTACTCAAATACTGACTCATAGAGAACCTCCCAGAAATACTATAAACCCTTTCTGAATCTTGGTTATCTCTTAAGCTACCTTTTAAGTAGCTATTAAAGACCCAGAGTCTCAGTTATGTATTACTGTAATTTACACATCTCCAGAAGACGACGATGATGATGACCTAGAACTAGCTACCAAATATGTCCCCTCTAAATACTATGACTATCTAAACCTTTTCTCTGAAAAGAAAGCTTGAATTTTACCCTCTTACCAATATATTGACTATATAATTCCACTTCAAGAAGGAGCTAAACCTCCATTTAGAGAAATGTATTCTATATCAGATACTAAATTAAAGGAGATTAGGGAATGGATTAATAAAAATTTCTTTAAATCCTTTATCCGAGCCAGTTCTTCTTCTGTAGTGTCTTCTATCCTCTTCGTCAAGAAAAAAGATAGTTCTCTCTATCTTTATGTCAATTACCAGACCTTTAATAATATTACAATGAAAGACTGAAACCCTCTACCATGAATTGAAGAAACCCTTCACCAAATTCGTATCTACAAATACTTCACCTATCTTGACCTCCAAGCCTACTTTAACCAGATCTGAATCAAAGAAGGTGATAAATGGAAGACTGCTTTCAGAACTTGCTATAGACTCTTTGAATTCCTCATTACACCTTTTGGATTAACTAATACCCTAGCTACGGTCCAAAGATTTATAAATGATATACTTCAAGAATACCTTGATATCTTTTGTATTTGTGATATAGATAATATCCTGATCTATTCAAAATCTTTGAAAGAGGATAAGGAAAAGGTTCAGAAAGTCCTACAAAAGCTGAAAGAGACTAGACTATTCATTAAACCAGAGAAATGCGAATTCTCTATTAATAAAACCACATTCTTTGGTTTTATTATCTCTGAACAAGGCCTAGAAATAGACCTCAAGAAAATCAATATCATTCTCAATTAGAAAATACCTAAATTAGTGAAAGATATTTAGTATTTCCTCGAATTCGCCAACTTCTACTAGTACTTTATCAGCAAATATTTGCATCTCTACCAACCCCTCATTAACCTGCTCTGAAAGAATATCCTCTATACTTAGGATACCGCTTATAAGAAGGTTTTGAGCTTTCTCAAAAAGGCCTTTACCTCTGCCCCCGTCCTCCAATATTTCGACCCCAACCTTGAAACCATCATAGAAACTGATGCTTTAAACTACGTCACCTCCGAAATTCTTTCCTAGAAGTACTTAGAAAATGAGAAACTTGTCCTTCAACCTGTTGCCTTTATCTCTAAGAAAATATCCCCTGCTGAATGCAACTATAGAATTGGCAATAAAGAACTCCTTGCAATTATCCTGGCAATTTGAAAAATGGCATATCTACCTTCACCAACTCCTATGCCCCTTCATCATTATTATCAACTACCACAATCTGTAAACATTTACCTCCAAAGCTTTCCTTTCCTGGCAGCAAGTATAATAGGTATAAGAATTAGCCCAATATGATTTTAAGACTATCTTCTAACCTAGTAGCTAGAACATAAAGGCCAATACACTAATAAAACGATCTAGAGATCTCCTTGAAGAGAGAGATGAATGCGGTCGCCCAATATAAGCCCTTATACTCCCTAAAAAATTCTTCCTTTCTGCAGCTTCAGTTGTAAATAATGAGGATATTCTTGCTATCCTGAAATCTGATAAAGTTGCTAAAAAAATTATTCTTATTTTTGAGATAAAGGTCAAGAAATATTCTGTAGTCCCTTTATCTGAGTATAAGATCTCTGACAGACTTATCATCATCAATGATCTTATCTATATTCCCAACTCACAAGACATTTATCTCCGAATCGTTTACAACTGTTACGATCACTTTACTGCTGGATATCTTGAACTTGTGGCAACTCATAAGCTTATTTTATAGGACTACTGGTAGCCAAAAATGCACCAAACTATCACTTAATATATCCGAAACTGCGATACATATTCTCGAATTAAGCCTGCTTACTATGCCCCTTATGGCCTCCTGAAACTTTTGTTAGTTCCCTTTCACAAATGGTCATCTGTTTCCCTTAACTTTGTCATAGGACTTCCTATCTCTAAAGGATTTGATGCCTTACTTATAGTAGTTGATTGACTTCCTAAGATAGCTCACTATATTCCTACTAGAACTGATATCACTCCCAAATAAATTACCAAGCTCTTTTTTCACAATATCTTCCAACTTTATAGAATTCTTGATTCAATCGTCTCCAACTATGGTACCCAGTTTATCTCTAAATTTATTCATTCCCTCATATCACTTATTGGTATTCAGCAAAAGGTTTTTACTACCTTCCATATCTAAACTGATAGCCAAACTAAGAGAATTAATGCAATTATAGAATAATATTTATGAGCCTACTGTAATTACTAATAAGATAACTGGTTTGAACTAATCACCATGGCCGAATTCTTATATAATAATACCGTGTCTACTACCCTTAGCATCACTCCCTTTCAAGCTATGTATGGTAAGAACCTTCACTATCAGATCAATCCAAACCCTGCAGTAAAACTCTTAGCACCTGCTGTTATTGAGGAATATACAGACCATCTCGTAGAACTCGATATTTATCTCAGATCCAAAATGATCTGGGCCCAGGCAACCTACTCATAACAAGCTAACAAGTCTCGTATTCCCCTACCTAGGCTAGACGTCCGCGATGAAATATGCCTCCTCTACTGACATATTAACATAACATACCCCTCAACTAAGTAGGATTTTAAGAAACCTGATAAGTTTTAAATTATCTAGAAGATCTTATCTCATACTTATAAGCTTGATCTGCCCACCTCGATGAAAATTTACTATGTTTTCTATATCTCACTCCTTGAATCCACCTCTACAGACCCCTTACCTGTCTAAACTCAGCCACCCCTACCTCTTATTATCATCGAAGATAAACTGGAGTGGGAAGTTGATAAAATCATCGACTCGCACTTTTGAGATCGATCCCTTAAATATCTCACTGGTTATATAGGTTATTAAAAACTTATTTGGAAACCCACTGCCTTGTTTTTAAATGTATCTAGCACTGTGAAAAAGTTCCAAACTTTATACTCCTCAAAATTATGATCTCATACTCTACCAAAATAACTAGAGCTAGAATATAATTATCTTTGTTAAACACAAAAAACCAAATATATCGACTATGACTCATTAGAGTTTATCCTTCAAGAGGAGGCTACTGTTACAAATCTGCCCTTATCAATCTCCAGCCTCTGTCGTATATCGGCAACCTGTATACTTGCTGGCACAAGTATACTAGCCAAAACTCAATTCCCTAGAACTGATGCTCTTTGATCATTCTCGCACCCAAACCCTGTTCTAGACTAGTTCAGCTACTGACCATATCTTGGAAGTCCTAACTAAGTACTCACTTAACTAGAGAATCGACTAGAATAGTCTAGTCGAATAACCTTACTACCTTTAAACTGTGAGAGTTATACCAGTACTGGCAGGACTCTCAAATAAGAAATCTATCCTCTTGCACTACTTTTATTCACTATTTTCTTATACCTCATTTTATTAATGTTGAAGAATTTGTACTCCAGGAACTTTATTAGTGCACTTCTCAAGTATTAGTTGCACAACCTTCTATTATGAATTGAATTGGGATACTTTGATAGTCGTGCCTGCTAGTGGTACAACTCTTAAGAAGGAAACCGAATTGTCTATAAAAAGGGCTAATTTCTACTATGTATTTCCTTCTTCACGTAATAACTTGTTCTCCTCCTTATACCTAGAAATAGTATCCCGTTCACCTTTACTTGAGTGTAGTCTAGACTACCCTACTCCTCCGTTCCTTGTCGATTCAGGTTTCGCCCGAGTCTCCCTCTGCCCCGATCATATATATAATACCCCTACGAGTGCAATATCTGTATAACCGCTCACTCGAGTACTAAATAAAATACTTCACTTGTATCGCAGGTAATACTTCGAGGACGATTCATAATAATAGCTCATAGTAGAATTAAGAAAACTATGAAATATCTTATTAACTAATATCTATACTAGTCCTTCTTTGAGTCAGTTAAAGAGTATATCAGAAGTTGTGATACTTATCAATAAACAAAATATTCCAACAAATCACCTCTTAGACTAGTCACTCATTTATATATACTAGAAAGATCTTGGTCAGATATTTCAATAGATTTCCTTAAGTTAGCTCTTGTCTTTATCAAATATTCTCTCTTATATCTAAATATTCTTATTGATGAAGACCATATTGTTTGTATTTTATGCCTTTGGATAATTATTAATAGATAATTAGGATTTAAGTTTCTTATTTCAATTTCTGACAATTTCACAGTAGAATAATGTACTGCTTCTTGTGATATTCATATAGTTCTAATTATAGGATATCCTTTATATATTATTTTTGATTATGATACTCTCTTCATATCATTACACTTCCAAGATTAGGCTAAGAAAAATAGAATCAAATTGAAATCGTCTTCTACATATCATCCTTATACAGATAGACAATCTGAGATCTTAAATAAGGAAATCTTGTAAGTAGCAAGAGTATATAAAGTCGAAGAATTAGACTGGTTATATAAATTGCTTGAGATTCAGTTGAAGTTGAATTCAAAATTTAATAGTACTAGAAAAAGTAATCCCTTTACAACTTTACTAGGAATTAGTGCACATCAAAGAGCATCCCTACTACCTTATTCTATCAACCCATTTATACTAGCAAATGAATATCATAAAAATACTTTATAGGTACTTTATAATACTAAGAAAATACAAGTAATACAAGTGAACAAATATTATAACACAGTTAAATTCTCAGTTAGACAATAGGTTATGCTATCCTCTAAAAATATAAATATACCCAATGTTTTACCCAAGTTAAAACTTCGATAGTTAGATCTTTTCTTAATCATATCTCCTAATTATACTCGAAATAATCATAGTCTAGACTTATCTCCTTAACCTGACCTCAATCTCATATATGATACCTTTCATATTTCAAAACTCAAACCATATTATCAAAACAATTATACTCAGTTACCTAATAGATGATCTCTAGAACCACGACCAATTAATGATGATTGATATAAAATTGAAAAGGTATTAGAATTTAGAATAGTACTACGATCTGGTAAATATTAATAAAAGGTCAGATAGTTAGGATATACTCTAGAACATGATTCCTAAGTAAATGCTAAAGATATTACTACTAAAATCTTTTAGGATTTATGAATCACAAGAAGTCTAGAAGACACCTTTCAGAGACGATGTATTAAAAGAGGAAAATAAGGACGTCGGAAAAGATATGAAACCTGAGCTCTTATTCAAGAAGTATGAAATCATGTTATAAACGAATTCCTTAATGATAAATACATCAACATTAATGTACTTCAACTATCCCTCAAAATAGGATATATAAAAGCTAGAATTGTAGAACAGAATTACTAATATAGTAAAATCTATTCAAAATGGGGAAGTATAATAAAAGATATTATTTCTTATTATTTTATCTATCTCATATTTTCTATATCTATTATTATTTTATAACTGCCGAATCTGGTAATTAGTTATTTAGTGGAAGTTGCCGTCGCATGTATAAACTTGAGAAGTATTATATAGCCTCAGCATAGCCCCATTTTCTATGACTCATGTATTTCCTATGACTCATATATTTCCTATAACTTATATTTCTTATGACTCATATAGCACTACCCTATGGAAAGTGCCATATTCTATATATTCTCAACTATCAGATATATTATTAAATAAGTATAAAAGGAGCATGAATTCCCCTCTGGAATCTCCTCCTTAAACTACTCCTACAGATAACAACTGATTATAGATCAGTTAGTTAGTAAAATAATCTAAGCAAAGATTATATATGTTAATTAATATTCCTAAGGGAACTCCCTACTTAATAACAACTACCCTTCTGAGGTAATCCCTTAGTAGAACTGGTATATACATATATCCATTCTAGTAGATATAGATTATATAAATAGTACTAAATAACTACTATCTAGTATCATTCATTGCAGGTCTTAATAAGGCCAAGAGAAGAAGTAAAAGATAAAGCAAAGAAGGAAAACTCAACTAAGAATAATATAAAGCCAGACCTCTCATATCTTTACCAAGGCCCCTTCACAATAACAAGTACTTCTGTATTATTCTTCTAGATAGTATGGGACCAAGAATTACCCACCTAACCAAGGACCTTCTACAAATAGAATCGGAGGGTATTACTAGAATATTACAAACCCGACCTTGTCAATCCCCGGCCCCTGTCGCATATCAGCAACCTGCATACTTGCCAGCATAAGCACACTAGCCAAGACTCGATTCCCTAGAACTGACGCTCGTCGATCATTCTCACACCCGATCCCTGTTCTAGACTAGTTTGGCTACCGACCGCATCTCGGAAGTCCAAACTAAGTACTTGCTTAACTAGAGAATCAACTAGAATAGTCTAGTCGGATACCCTTACTTCCCTTGAACCGCGAGAGTCGTGCCAGTACTGGCACAACTCTCAAATAAGAAATCGATCCTCTTGTACTACCCTTTTTCACTGTTTTCCTACGCCCCTTCTCATTAGTATTGAAGAATTTGCACTCCGGGAACCTTATTAGTGCGCCTCTCGAGTATTGCTTGCGCGTCCTTCCATTATGACTCGAATTGGGATACTTTGACAGTCGTGCCAGTCAGTGGCACGACTCTCAAGAAGGAAACCGAATTGTCTATAAAAAGGGCTGATTTCTGCTATGTATTTCCTTCTTCACGCAACAACTTGTTCTCCTCCTTATACCTAGAAATAATATCCCGTTCACCCCCTACTTGAGTGTAGTCCAGACTACCCTGCTCCTCCATTCCTTGTCGACTCAGGTTTCGCCCGAGTCTCCCGCTACCTCGATCACACACGTAATACCCTTACGAGTGCGACGCCTATATAACCGCTCACTAGAGTACCCGATAAAACACTTCACCCGCGTCGCAGGTGATTCTCCGAGAATGATTCGTAACACTTTGTTGCGTGATCTATAGTCTCCACTACATACCATAGCATCTTCCACTCAGACAGCTCTACCTTCTGAAGATGACGAATGGCGAACTCTAGCAGGTACCCTTCGGAATGCCCCTCCTCTACCTCCCTCTGTTTTCCCTACTATACCTCTGAGGACCCCGACATCCCTTTATTCACCCATCCATAAAGCCTTTGGAGCTGGAATACGCTCCAGTCGTGGAATACCGACTATCTTTAATATTCCCACAACCAATACCTCAACAACGGCAGAATGCTGTTGGGCCTACTACAATAGGGGATACAAGTATGGAGTAACCGCCCCTAGCTTGACTCCACAGATGGCCACTCTAACGCAATCCTCTTCTCGTGCTCCTAAGCTCCATGAACCAGAGAACTTTGATGGTACCAGGTCTAAGTTCACCAGATTCATGACCAAGCTAGTGCTAGTCTTTTCCTGCAACCCTATATGCTATGCTAACGATGCAGCAAAAATCACCTACACAGCCTCCTACTTGACAGGCTCCACTGCAGACTGGTTTGAACTACACCTCGACCGGACCCGAGGAACTATCGACTTCAATACCTATAACGAATTTGCAACAGCATTGAAAAATGCCTATAACGATCCGGATGCAAAAGCTACAGGAGAGCGAAAGCTCCTTGCTCTTAAGCAAGGAGGTAAAGACTGCTCCGCTTACCATGCCGAATTTGCTACTTATGCTGCAATTCTCAACCTAGACCACCGAACGAAAATTTCATTCTTCACTAACGGAGCTAATCACAGCCTCAGGACAGCTCTCTCATACCAAGCCTCTCCTCCTGAAGATTTTGATGAATTCGTCCGACTTTGTATTAAGTTGGATAACCGTGCCAAACTGCTCCAATCACGAGACTCTCCCAAGACCACAGGATCTGGACAACAATCCTTTGCACCAAAACCGGCCCCTTCAACCTCCACTGGAACCGCTCCTGGACCTATGGACCTTTCCATTTCTCACAAACGTGGCCCCCTTATGGAAGAAATCCGCAAATACTGATGAGATAACAAACTCTGCATGTATTGCGGAGAACTGTGTTATTAGGCCACCGATTGCCCTATCTCCGCAAAAAGTAAGAAGCTAGCCACTACTAGTACTACTCCTCTACCGGATATTGCAACTTTCGACCTCCAGGCCCTTTTTGAGGTACCAAAAAACTAGTGCCCTCTTCGAATAACGATGGCAGTTCGAAGAGTGCCAGGATGCTTCCTGGTGCCATCTCTCTTGATCTTGTTTCTTTTGTTAGTCCGAATTCATTTTCTGCTCTAGAAGAGTTTCATCTCCAAGGAACCGGTTATGTTCTACCTATTGTTTCTCGTAAGACTCGTCGACGACTTGCTCGATAACACCGCCTTGCTTCTGCTTTAATTATTTCCACAATTTCTATTACTCATGACTTGGGATCTGAGGATCCACTTATCTTGCCTTGCTTGGTTAATGAAAACCATTCAGCCACTTGCATGGTAGACTCAGGAGCAAGCTCCCAGTTTATCGACCTTGACTTTGCTTTGAACATGAACTTGCCTTTAAACTTGAAGCCGAAACCTGAGGATCTTATACTTGCTGATGGTAAACGCTCCCTAGTGGGGCAAATCACCCACACCTGCACTCTAAAACTCATGATCGACCAGTATCTAGAGGTTCTGACCTTTCATGTCACTAAACTAGCCCGTTAGAACCTGATCGTTGGGAAACCATGCCTCTGACTTCACAATCCCTCGATCAACTGGATTTGCAATACTATCGCCTTTACCTTAGGGTATTGCCACGCTTATTACCTGCCTACTCGAATACCGACCCACCGAGAACCTCCCAGAAACACGCTGAACCCCCTCCAAATCTCGGTTATCTCCCGAGCTGCCTTTTGAGTAGCTATCAAAGACCCAGAGTCTCGGTTATGCATTCCTGCAATTTACGCATCTCTAGAAGACGACGATGATGATGATTTAGAACTAGCTACCAAACTTGTCTCCCCCGAACACCATAACTATCTGAACCTTTTCTCTGAAAAAGAAGCTCGAATTTTACCCCCTCACCAATATGTCGACCATGCAATTCCACTTCAAGAAGGAGCCAAACCTCCATTTGGACGAATGAATTCTATGTCAGATGCCGAATTAAAGGAGGTCAGGAAATGGATTAATGAGAATCTCTCCAAATCCTTTATCCGAGCCAGTTCTTCTTCTGCAGCGTCTCCTATCCTCTTTGTCAAGAAAAAAGATGGTTCCTTCCATCTTTGTGTCGATTACCGGGCCCTCAACGATATTACAATCAAGGATTGAAACTCCCTACCACGAATTGAAGAAACCCTTCATCAAATTTGTGGCTGCAAATACTTTACCCGTCTCGACCTCCGAGCCTGCTTCAACTAGATCCGGATCAGAGAAGGTGACGAATAGAAGACCACTTTCAGAACCCACTACAGACTCTTTGAATTTCTCATTATGCCTTTCGGATTAACTAATGCCCCAGCTACGGCCCAAAGGTTTATGAACGACACACTCTAAGAATACCTTGATGTCTTTTGTATTTGCTATATAGACGATATCCTGATCTACTCAAAATCCTAGAAAGAGCACAAGGAACAGGTACGGAAAGTCCTACAAAAGCTGAAAGAGGCTGGACTATTTATCAAACCAGAGAAATATGAATTCTCCGTCAATAAAACCATATTCCTTGGTTTTATTATCTCTGAACAAGGCCTAGAAATGGACCCCGAGAAAGTCAATGCCATTCTCAACTAGGAAACCCCGAAATCAGTAAAGGTCGTTCAGTGTTTCCTCGGATTCGCCAACTTCTACCGGCGCTTCATCAACAAATACTCACACCTCTGCCAACCCCTCTTTAACCTGCTCCGAAAGGATATCCCCTATGCTTGGGACGCTACATGCGAGGAGATTTTCAGCCTTCTTAAAAAGGTCTTTACCTCTACTCCCGTCCTCCGATATTTTGACCCCAATCTTGAAACCCTCATAGAAATCGATGCTTCGGACTATGTTACCTCAGGGATACTCTCCCAGAAGTACCTAGAAAACGAGAAACTCGTACTTCACCCTGTTGCCTTTATCTCTAAAAAAATGTCCCCCGCTGAATGTAACTACGGAATTGGGGATAAAGAACTCCTCGCAATTATCTTGGCCCTTGAGAAATGGCATATCTACCTTCACTAACTCCCACGCCCCTTCACCATCATTACCGACCACCACAATCTACAAACATTCACCTCCAAAGCTCTCCTTTCACGGCGACAAGCACAATGGGTACAAGAATTAGCCCAATATGACTTTAAGATTATCTTCCGGCCCAGTAGCCAGAACACAAAAGCCGATGCACTAACAAGACGATCTGGAGATCTCCCTGAAGAGGGGGATGAACGCGGTCGCCCAATGTAAGCCCTTATACCCCCTGAAAAATTCTCCCTTTCTGCAGCCTCAGTTGCAAATCATAAGGATATTCTCGCTGCCCTGAAATATGACAAACTCACTAAAGAAATTATTCTTGCTTTTGAGACAAAGGTCAAGAAACACTCCGTAGTTCCTTTATCCGAGTGCAAGATCTCCGATGGACTTATCCTTGTCAATGATCTTATCTATATTCCCAACTCACCAGATATTCATCTCTGAATCCTTCGCAACTGTCACGATCACCCCGCTGCTGGACATCCTGGTCTCGCGGCAACCTATAAGCTTGTTTCACGGGACTACTAGTAGCCAAAAATACGCCAAACTATCGCTCAATACATCTGAAACTGCGATATATGTGCCCGGATTAAGCCTACCTGCCATACCCCTTATGGCTTCCTGAAACCCCTGCAAGTCCCTTTTCGGAAATAGTCATCCGTTTCCCTTGACCTTGTCACAGGACTCCCTATCTCTAAAGGATTTAACACTTTACTCGTAGTAGTTGATCGACTTTCCAAGATGGCTCACTATATTCCTACTACAACTAATGTCACTTCCAAACAGATTGCCAAGCTCTTCTTTGACAATATCTTCTGACTTCATGGAATTCCTGATTCAATTGTCTCCGACCATGGTACCCAATTTGTCTCCGAATTCATTCGTTCCCTCACATCACTTATTAGTATTCAGCAAAAGGTTTCTACCGCCTTTCACCCCCAAACTGATGGCCAAACTGAGAGAATCAATGCAATTGTGGAACAATATTTACGAGCCTACTGTAATTACCAACAAGATAACTGGTCTGAACTAATCACCATGGCCGAATTCTCGTACAACAATACTCTATCTACCACCCTTAGCATCACGCCCTTTCAAGCTATGTATGGCGAGAACCTTCGCTATCAGATCAACCCGAACCCTGCAGTAAAACTCTCAGCACCCGCCGTCATTAAGGAATATGCAGACCGTCTTGCAGAACTCGATGCTTATCTCAGATCCGAAATGATCTGGGCTCAGGCAACCTACTCAGAACAAGCTAACAAGTCTCGTATTCCCCCACCTAAGCTGGAAGTCGGCAATGAAGTATGGCTTCTCTGCCGGCATATCAAGACAACACGCCCCTTGACTAAGTTGGATTTCAAGAAACTTGGTAAGTTTCGAATCATCCAGAAGATCTCGTCTCATGCTTATAAGCTTGATCTCCCTGCCTCGAAGAAAATCCACCCTGTTTTCCACGTCTCGCTCCTTGAACCCGCCTCCACGGACCCCCTGCCTGGCCAAACTCAGCCACCCCCACCCCCTGTTATCATCGAAGACGAACCCGAGTGGGAAGTCAACGAAATAGTCGACTTGTGCTTCTGAGGTTGATCTCTTGAATATCTCGCCCGATGGGTAGGTTACGATGAACTTACTTGGGAACCCGCTGCCTTGTTTTTGAATACACCTAGTACTGTAAAAAAGTTCCACGCTTCATACCCCTCAAAACCCCGACCTCGAACTCTACTAAAATAAGTAGAACCAAACACCTCGACCATGACTCGCAGGAGCTCATCCTCAGAGAGAGGGCTACTGTTACAAACCTGACCTTGTCAATCCTTGGCCTCTGTCGCATATTGGCAACCTGCATACTTGCCGGCATAAGCACACTAGCCAAGATCCGATTCCCTGGAACCGACGCTCGTTGATCATTCTCGCACCCGATCCCTGTTCTGGACTAGTTCGGCTACCAACTGCATCTCGAAAGTCCAAACTAAGTACTTGCTTAACTAGAGAATCGACTAGAATAGTCTAGTCGGATACCCTCACTTCCCTTGAACCACGAGAGTCGTGCCAGTACTGGCACGACTCTCAAATAAGAAATCGATCCTCTTGCACTACCCTTTTTCACTGTTTTCCTATGCCCCTTCTCATTAGTATTGAAGAATTTGCACTCTAGGAACCTTATTAGTGCGTCTCTCGAGTATTCCTTGCTCGTCCTTCCGTTATGACTCGAATTGGGATACTTTGACAGTCATGCCAGCCAGTGGCATGACTCTCAAGAAGGAAACCGAATTGTCTATAAAAAGGGCTGATTTCTGCTATGTATTTCCTTCTTCACATAACAACTTGTTCTCCTCCTTGTACCTAGAAATAATATCCCGTTCACCCCCTACTTGAGTGTAGTCCAGACTACCCCGCTCCTCCATTCCTTGTCGACTCAGGTTTCGTCCGAGTCTCCCGCTACCTCAATCACACACGTAATACCCCTACGAGTGCGACGCCTGTGTAACCACTCACTAAAGTACCAGATAAAATACTTCACCTGCGTCACAGGTGATTCTCCGAGAACGATTCGTAACATAGAATCAATAAATATACCGCAAAGAGGAATGTCAAGACCTAAAGAAAGTAATTGAATAAGGAGAGATATACCAAAGAAACTGCTTTATATATTTAGGTCAGCAATATATAGGAGATAAAATCCTTATTTCAGTCCTACAGGAGATTAATAGTAGAGTTAAGTGGCAGAAACATTAGGCGTAAGGAAAATATAAGGAAGAATTTAGAAGTCTAATAATAAGGAGAACTTCTTAATACTTGTATAAGGTATTACTTATGCAAATATAGGATATTACCAGTATTTTATATTTACGACACTTGTATAAGAGGTAATGAGTGAGGTTTACGTAAGTGTGGAAGAAAAACAGATAGAGAAAAGAGTGGAAAATTTGGAATAATATTTTTGAGGAGCCAAAATTTTTTGAAAGGGGGGAGGAATAAATACGCTACAGATAGAACAATTCTAAGCACCAAAAAGAAGGTTTTAGAAAAATGTGAAAGTGAAGAGAGATGTTGAGAGTAATAGATAGAATATTTTTGGATATTTATAAAATCTCCTAGAAATAAATAGAACTGCTTAAGTTAAAAAGAACTTATTGGAAAATACCAAGCTTAATACAAGTTCTATATAAATACTCTTGTTTACCTCCATCTTTTTTATAACTTCTAATCTCTATTCTTTACCACTGAGTATCCGAAAAACCCTTTGCATGAAGCTCGTGTTCCTCCATAAAAGTATATAGTCATCAAAGCTACCCCCTTTGCTATTACCTTCTATTACCCTTTATAGTTTTCTTTTATCTCATATAATGTCCGAAACTAATAAGAACCATAGTATCAATATTGCTGATAAGGTTATAAGCAAGAGTCAAGACTTGTAGAAGAGGTACAAGGATGAGATGGAAAAGCTGGAGGGTCGAGATAAATAGGAGGTCACAAAAGAAATCACTTGTCTCAATCAAAAGTAGTCCGAGAAAGTTGTCTTTACTATTCAAGTCTTTAAAGAAATAGTTAAAAGATAGATAGATGAGGATTACTAACCTACACTTCTTGAGGACTATCCTACCTCTTTTCAAGCTCTACAATATTTTTAAGATAAGAAAAGCAAGTGCAGGAAGTAGGCTTGAACAGGTATGAGGTAATGAATGAGAAGAATAAATGAGAAAGTTATTATCTCTCTAGCCTACTGAAGAATTCTTCTAAGAGCTAGTAAGGTTTGCTGAATACAACCCAGCTTAGGATGATACAGAGGCAAAAATGATAATAAAGGTAGCTGAGTGACTTACTATGAAGAGGATTAAGAAGTATAAATAGGTTATGTTAAGACATATTTAGGAAAAAGTGAATCAGGATAGGAGAAGCTTATACTCGGCTACTACATAAATACCTTTTTCAACTTCTACCCTAACTCGGAGTAAGATAAGTCTAGGTACTCAAACTGAAGTTACTACTATCCCCCTCGCCTATTAGCGAAATAAGAGCCTTTTTAAGTAAAATGAAATTCTAATCGAGCTGACTTCACAAATCCTAAATATTCAAGTAGTGACTAATATAATAGAGATATTAGAATTACAAATATAAGTTACTTCGCTAAGAAAAGAAACTTAGATAAAAAAAGAAGCTCGATCAGAGGTCAACAAAAACAAGGAGAAAGATGTTGATAAAGGAGTGAAAGGTATATCAAGTAGGCTTGTAATAAGGAAGAGAAGAAGGAAGCTAGATAAAAAAGGAGGGAGAAGGAAGTTTAAACTAGATATCTCAGTTATTAACCTGGATATCGATAAAGGGATAGAAAAGCTGAAATGGAAAGCAGTAGGGGATGAGGAAAAGGATGATACAGTAGTAGTAGAAGGGGCTACTAGGTCGTTTATGGCAGGGGAAGGAAGATTAAATAAGAGTGTTTTAGTATAAAGGTTAGAAAAGTTGTTGGAGGTAAGTAAAGCAGAGATAGTTGAGGAGATGAACTGAAAGGGTTAGAGTTTGGGATTCTTTTTATTATTATTTATTATTTGATTACTGTTATCACTATGATTTTTACATAAGAAAAAAATAAAGGCTAAAAGTAAGATAGGTCACAATAGGACTGCTTAAGTTTTGAAAGGCGAGTAGAATATAAGGAAGATAAAAAAGTTTTGTAACGGATATTAGAGTAACAAGGTATTGGGTTGGGACTAGGATTTTTTAGTTCATACAAGTCTATATTTAGTAATATCCAGTAGTTGAGTATTAGAAAAAGGCTTATTGATATTATTTCATGGTAATAATATCTACTAAACGAATTTTTGAAAAGACTTTTGTCACTAACTCAAAATTGACTATCATATTATGATTGAACTTGTAGTATATTGGCTAATTATGAATCAAGTTTTAAACTTTTCTTATCTTTAAATAAAGTGATTAAAAAAGTTCTTATTGATTTAATTTTAGGGTAATAATATCTACTAAATAAACTTCTGAAAAGACTTTTGTTACCAACTTAAAGATAAGTAAGATATTAACAGGTAAAGTTGCTATCCTTAAAAAATAGTACTAAAACTTTTTGCTAAAGTGACAGTTATGCCAAAACTGGTTATGACTTATTAAACCTTATTAAGTTATACTCTCATAAATTGCATGAACTTAATGATATTATAGATTTACTGCTATAACAGATTTATTATTATCATAGATTTACTACTGTTATGGATTGATTCCTGTCACGGATTTATAACTATTACGAATTTATAACTCTCAGAAATTTATTACTGTCATAGCTTTATTATAATTACTGATTTATTAATGTTACTGATTTATCAATGTTAAAGTTTTATAGATATCTTTTATATTCTCATGACTATGTACTATTAGGTTCAGCACTAATGCTCATGTAGCCATCTATATGAGTGTCAATTTCTAGGAGGTTGTTTGTATTTTGTTACTTACGTAGCCTTCTATATAAGTATCGGTTTCCTATTGTCATTGTTATTATTATATTATTATTATTACAGTAGCTATACTAAAGTAATTAGAAAAGAGATAATATTTAAAATCAATACTAGGTAGTAAATAATATTTAGAATTGATATCATATAGACTCCTATCTAGCATTCAAGTAAGTGGTTATACAGGTATTGAGTATCGTATCTATAGGGGATATTATGTATATAATTGAGGTAGCGAGAGACTGAATTTATCATAGTAGAAGCTTCGAGAGGCTCAAAGTATTATAGATGTAGAGAATGAGGGAGTCTGAGCTATACTTGAGATAAATATTGAGATACTTGATATAAGGAAGTAAATAAGTTATTATATGAAGAAGAAAAATAATATAGAAGGTAAAGTCTGATCCCTTTTATAGATAATTAGTGTACTTATCAAATAGCCTAGTCTAATCATAATGAAAGAGAAGCAAGTTCATATCGAAATATCTAATTGAGGTATATCAGTATAATAGAAGATAGAATATATAAAGGATATATGAACAATCATATGTAAATATATGAGAGATATATAAATAAGGTTTCAGGAAGTATAGATTCTTCAATACTAATAAGGTAAGGCATAAAGAAATAATAGATAAGGATAGTATAAGAGGATTGATTTCTTATTTGAGAGTTATGCTAGTACTAATATGACTCTTCCAAGTCCTAAGGTTTAAGGAATATAAGGTTATTCTACTAGACTAATTTAGTAGATTCTCTACTTTAGAGGATAGCTACCATATCACCTTTGATTGCCCCTACCACTATTAGCAATGGCGGGAGCTTATCATGGATGCTAAAATATTGGAGGATTTAAACAAACCTATTTGGAGAAAAGAGGAAGAAAAGAAAGAGAAGTGGGATATAGTAGAGGCATACTTCACCTGCTTCTACTGCCCTCTTGGTGACAATAAAGAAGTAGGTATATTAAATATTTACTACTTTACTTTGGATTATTCTTTTATATCATTATTTTATATATAACTTACTTAAGGCATCAGATTAATATGACTGTCTCTTAAATCCATCTAGTTTTTAGGTAGCTTGTCATATAACCTTTAAGGTTGTATATAGGAGTACTGAATTAAAAAAAAAAAAATAGTAATTCCTTAGTTAAGTTCTAAGGTTTAAAGGAAGTAAGGTTGTTCTACTAGATTAATCTAGTAGATTCCCTAGTTAAGTAAATACCTAGTTTAGTAATATTGTTTTACCACTTTATTTTACTAAGTTTAAGATTAATAGCAAGTAAAATTCTTCCTTAGTTAATTTAGGCTTTCAAAGTAGCAGTATAGAGGAATATTTTATTTGCTTACATAGAAAGTATCAAATCTTGTAGTAGTAAGTATCTAATACTATAGTAGTTTTATTTTCATTAATACAAGAGATTCTATAATTTTGAAAGGTCTGGGTTCTAGTTATAATAGAGTTTTTCAGTGTTATTTAGAATTAAACTTAGGGCACTTTAGTCTTATTTATAAATATAGTATTAAGGTAGATTTAATAACTTAACTTCCAGGTAGCTTATAATAATTCTAGTCATGTATTATAATATAAATATATATAGGACAAACCTCATGCAATAATTTAACATGATATAATACACATAAACCTGAAAACTATACCTATATATATAGAGTATAGTTTTATTTATATAATATTATATATATTTTTATATACTTATTAGCTAAAAAAAACTTTTTGAATTTTTTTTTTCTTTAAATAAAATTATTAGAATGAGGCTTAATAATATGATTTTAGAGGAACAATCTCTGCAGAATCAACTTGTTAAAACAGATTTCTTGCCAATTTAAAATTGGCTATTATATCTAATATTATAGTTTTAGTATATCTACTGACTAAGAAAATCTTTTCAAATTTTGATTTCTTTAAATAAGGTAAATAGAATATGGCTTAATAATATGATTTTGAGGGAATAATGTCTGCAGAATCAACTTGTTAAAACAGATTTCTTGCTAACTTAACATTAGCTATTATATCTAATATTATAATTTTAGTATATCTATCAGCTAAGAGAAATTTTTTGAATTTTGATTTCTTTATATAAGATAAATAGAATATAGCTTGATAATATAATTTTGGGGGAACAATATCTGCAGAATCAACTTGTTGAAACAGATTTCTTGCCAACTTAAAATTAGCTATTATATCTGATATTGTACTTTTAGTATATCTACTAGTTAAGAAAAACTTTTCAAATTTTGATTTAGGGAAATAAAGTAATTATAATACAGGCTTAACAATATGATTTGGGGGGAACTATGCCTCCTAAATATATTGTTGATAAGAGTTTTATTGCCAACCTGAAATTTAGTATTATATTAGTTGCTGAACTTTAACTATTATTTATTTTATTTAGCTTATTTATCAATTATATTTACCTAATACAATGAGTAAGCATTTAAAGTTTTATCCCCTTATACATATTCCCCTTTTTTCCTTCTATTATCATTATTATCATACACCACTACTCACCCAACTTATGTAAATAACTATCCAATATAATTATTTCATCTTTATTTTATAGTTTAAGTAGATATTATAGTACTAATATAGCATATAGGTACTTTCATATCTATTATCAATATATTATCAAACCTAAATGAATTCTTTTAGCCAAATAGTCAACTATATCCAACTATCTAATAGTAATACTAGTGATACCAATGATTTGGCTATCACTATGTCTACTATGGCACCCTCCCAGAAATTCAAATACCTATGTAATTTGCTAGCTACTAATATGAAAATAGATGAGCAGCTTATAGATTTAACAGAGAAAGACTAGAGATTATTATTGGAAAATAATCTATAGATGAAATGGTTCAATACTTTAGATAAATTCAAGAAAGCTATTATTACAAACCCACCCTTGTCAATCCTTGGCCCCTATCGCATATCGGCAACCTACATACTTGTCAGCATAAGCACACTAGCCAAAACCCGATTCCCTAGAACCAATGTTTGTTGATCATTCTTATACCTGAACCCTGTTCTAGACTAGTTCGGCTAACGACCGTATCCCGGAAGTCCTAACTAAGTACTCACTTAACTAGGAAATTGACTAGAATAGTCTAGTCGAACAACCTTACTACCCTTGAACCGCGAAAGTCATGCCAGTACTAGCACAACTTTCAAATAAGAAATCGATCCTCTCGTACTACCCTTATTCACTGTTTTCTTACACCTCATCTCATTAATGTTGAAGAATTTACACTCCGGGAACCTTATTAGTGTACCTCTTGAGTATTGCTTACGCATCCTTCCATGATGACTAGAATTGGGATACTTTGACAGTCGTACTAGCCAGTGGCATGACTTTCAAGAAGGAAACCGAATTGTCTATAGAAGGGGCTGATTTCTATTATATATTTCCTTCTTTACGTAACAACTTGTTCTCCTCCTTGTACCTAGAAATAATATCCCGTTCACCCTCTACTTGAGTGTAGTCTAGACTACCCCGCTCTTCTGTTCCTTGTCGACTCAGGTTTCGTCTGAGTCTCCCGCTACCTCGATTATACATGAAATACCCCTATGTGTGCAACACCTGTGTAACCACTCACTCGAGTGCCAGATAAAACACTTCACCTGCATCACAGGTGATTCTCCGAGAATGATTTATAACATTTTGTTGTATAATCTATAGTCTTCATTATATACCATAGCATCTTCCGCTCAGACAGCTCTACCTTTCGAAGATGATGAATGGCGAACTCTAGCAGGTACCCTTTAGAATGCCCCTTCTCCATCTCCCTCAACTTTCCCTACTATACCTCCGGGGACCCCCACATCCCTTTATTTAACCATCCATGAAGCCTTTAGAGCTGGAATACACTCTGGTCGTGAAATATCGACTATTTTCAATATTCCAATAACCAACACCTTAACAACGGCAGAATGCTGTTAGGCCTACTACAATAGGAGATACGAATATAGAGTAACTGCCCCTAGCTTGACTCCACAGATAGCCACTCTAATGCCATCCTCTTTTCGTGCTCCCAAGCTCCATGAACCAGAGAACTTTGACGGTACTAGATTTAAGTTTACTAGATATATGACCAAGCTAGCTCTAGTCTTTTCTTCTGACCCTATACACTACACTAATGATATAGCAAAAATCACCTACGTAGCCTCTTACCTGACAGGCTCCGCTGCAGACTGGTTCGAACTACACCTCGACTGGACCCGAGGAACTATCGACTTCGACAACTATAATGAATTTATAACAGTATTGAAAAATGCCTATGACGATCCGGATGTAAAAGCTACAGCCGAGCAAAAGCTCTTTACTCTTAAGCAAGGAGGCAAAGACTACTCTACTTACCATACCGAATTTGCCACTTATATTACAATTCTCAACCTAGACCACTGAACTAAAATTTCATTCTTTACTAATGGAGCTAATCATAGCCTCAGGGTAGCTCTCTCTTACCAAGCCTCTCCTTCTAAAGATTTTGATGAATTCGTCCAACTTTATATTAAGTTGGATAACCATGTAAAACTACTCCAATTACAAGACTCTCCCAAGACTACAGGATCTGGACAACAATCCTCTGCAACAAAACCGGCCCCTTCAACCTCTACTGGAACCGCTCCTGGACCTATGAACCTTTCCATTTCTCATAAACGTGGCCCCTTATAGAAGAAATCCGTAAATACCATCGAGATAACAAACTCTGCATATATTGTAGAGGACCTGGTTATTGGGCTACTGATTGCCCTATCTCCACAAAAAGTAAGAAGCTAGCCACCACTAGTACTACTCCTCCACCGAATATTACAACTTCCGGCCCCTAGGCTCTTTTTGAGGTACCAAAAAACTAGTGCTCTCTTCGAATAACAATGACAGTTCGAAGAGTGCCAGGATACTTCCTAGTGCCATCTCTCTTGATCTTGTTTCTTTTGTTAGCCTGAATTCATTTTCAGCTTTAGAAGAGGTTCATCTCCAAGGAACCGGTTATGTTCTGCCTATTGTTTCTCATAAGAATCGTCAACGACTTGCTCATCAACGCCGCCTTACTTCTATTTTAATCGTTTCCATAATTTCTATTACTCATGACTTAGGATCCGAGGATCTACTTATCCTGCCTTGCCTAGTTAATGAAAACTATTCAGCTACTTGTATGGTAGAATCGGGAGCAAGCTCCTAGTTTATTGACCTTAACTTTCTCTTGAATATGAACTTGCCTTTGAATTTGAAGCCGAAACCTGAGAATCTTGTACTTGCTGATCGTAAACGCTCCCTAGTGGGGAAAATCACCTATACCTGCACCCTAAAACTCATGATCGACTAGCATCTAGAGGTTCTAACCTTTTACGTCACTAAACTAGTTGGTTGGAACCTGATCATTGGGAAACCATGGCTCCAACTTAATAATTCCTCAATCGACTGGACTTGCAATACCATCGCCTTTGCCTTAGGGTATTGCTATGCTTATTGCTTGCCTACTCGAACACCGACCCACTGAGAACCTTCTAGAAACACCCTGAACCCCCTCCGAATCTTAGTTATCTCTCAACCTACCTTTCGAGTAGTTATCAAAGACCCAGAGTCTCAGTTATACATTACTGCAATTTACGCATCTCCAGAAGATGACGATGATGATGACCCAGAACTAGCTACCAAAGTTGTCCCCTCCAAATACTATGACTATCTGAATCTTTTCTCTGAAAAGGAAGCTCGAATTTTACCCCCTCACCAATATATCAACCATGCAATTCCACTTCAAGAAGGAGTCAAGCCTCCATTTGGATGAATGTATTCTATGTTAGGTGCCGAATTAAAGGAGGTTAGGAAATGGATTAATGAAAATCTCTCCAAATCCTTTATCTGAGCCAGTTCTTCTTCTACAGTATCTCCTATCCTCTTCGTCAAGAAAAAAAACAGTTCCCTCTATCTTTGTGTCGATTACCGGACCCTCAACAATATTACAATTAAGGACCGAAACCCCCTACCACGAATTGAAGAAACCCTTCAACAAATTTGTAGCTACAAATACTTTACCCGTCTTGACCTTCGAGCCTACTTCAACTAGATCCGAATCAAGGAAGGTGGCGAATAGAAGACTACTTTCAGAACCTGCTATGGACTCTTTGAATTCCTTGTTATGCCTTTCGGATTAACTAATGCCCCAGCTATGGCCCAAAGGTTTATAAACAATATACTCTGAGAATACCTTAATATCTTTTGTATTTGCTATATAGACGATATCCTGATCTACTCAAAATCCTTGAAAGAGCATAAGGAATAGGTATAGAAAGTCCTACAAAAGCTGAAAGAGACTGGACTATCCATCAAACCACAGAAATGTGAATTCTCTATCAATAAAACTACATTCCTTAGTTTTATTATCTCCGAACAAGGCCTAGAAATAGATCCCGAGAAAGTCAACGCTGTTCTCAACTGGGAAACCCCAAAATCAGTGAAAGACGTTCAGTGTTTCCTCGGATTCGCCAACTTCTACTAGCACTTTATCAACAAATACTCGCATCTCTGCCAGCCCCTCTTTAACCTGCTCCGGAAAGATATCCCCTATGCTTGGGACACCACATACGAAGAGGTTTTCAGCCTTCTCAAAAAGGCCTTTACCTCTACCCCCATCCTTCGACATTTTGACCCCGACCTTGAAACCCTCATAGAAACCGATGCTTCGGACTACGTCACTTCCGGAATACTCTCCCAGAAGCACTTAGAAAACGAGAAACTCGTATTTCACCCTGTTGCCTTTATCTCCGAGAAAATGTCCCCTACTGAATACAACTATGGAATTGGTGATAAAGAACTCCTCGCAATTATCCTAGCCCTTGAAAAATGGCATATCTACCTTCACCAACTCCCACGCCCCTTCACCATCATTACCGACCACCATGATCTGCAAATATTTACCTTCAAAGCTCTCCTTTCCCGGTAGCAAGCATGATGGGCACAAGAATTAGCCCAATATGACTTTAAGATTATTTTCCGGCCCGGTAGCCAGAATACAAAGGCCGATGCACTAACGAAACGATCTGGAGATCTCCTTGAAGAGGGGGATGAATGCGGTCGCCCAATGTAAGCCCTCATACCCCCTGAAAAATTTTCCCTCTTTACTGCCTCTATTACCAACAATGAGGATATCCTTGCTGTATTCCAAGCTGATAAACTTGTTTCAGAGATCATCTATGCTCTTAAAACTAACCCCAGAAAATACCCCACGGTCCCCTTTTCCGAATGCAGGATCTCAGATCAAGGATTATTACTTGTCAATGGCCTCATTTATATACCTAACAGCCCCGAAATTCACCTTTGCATCCTCCCTAACTGCCATGATCATCCGGCCACCGAACATCCAGGCCAAGCCACAACCTATGAGCTTGTATCACAAGACTACTAGTGGCCTAAAATACGGCAAACCATTGCCCAATATATCTGCAACTGTGATATGTGTGCACGGATCAAGCCTGCTTACTATGCCACCTATAGCCTCCTTAAGCCCCTGCAAGTCCCCTTTTGGAAATAGTCATCCATTTCCCTTAACCTTGTTACAGGACTCCCTATATCTAATGGATTTGACGCCTTACTTATAGTAGTCGACTAACTTTCTAAGATGGCTCACTATATTCCTACTACAACTGATATCAACTCCAAGCAGATTACTAAGCTCTTCTTTGACAATATCTTTCGACTTCATAGAATTCCCAATTCAATCATTTTTGACCATGGTACTAAATTTATCTCCAAATTTATTCGATCCTTGACCTCACTTGTCGGTATTCAGCAGAAGGTTTCCACTGCCTTTCACCCTCAGACTGATGGTCAGACTGAGAAAATCAATGCAATTATAGAATAGTACTTATATGCTTACTGCAACTACTAACAAAACAACTGTTCCGAGCTCCTCACTATGGCTGAATTCTCATATAACAACACTTTGTCCTCAACTCTTGGTATTACCTTATTCAAGGCTATATACAGCGAAAATCCTCGCTACCAGATCAACTAGAATCCTGCAACAAAACTCCCAGTACCCCCGATAATCAAGGAATATATAGACCGTCTTGCAGAACTCGATGCTCATCTTAGATCCGAAATGATCTGGGCCCAAGTAACTTACTTGGAACAAGCCAATAAGTCTCGCATTCCCCCGTCTAGGTTGGACGTCGGTGATAAGGTATGGCTTCTCCGCCGGCATGTCAAGATGACTTGCCCTTCGATAAAGCTGGACTTTAAGTAACTCAGTAAGTTTCAAATCATTTAGAAGATCTCGTCTTATGCTTATAAGCTCGATCTCCCTGCCTTGATGAAAATCTACCCTGTTTTCCATATCTCGCTCCTTGAACCCACCTCTACGGATCTCCTGCCTGGCCAAACTTAGCCACCCCCACCCCCCATTATCATCGAAGACGAACCCAAGTGGGAAGTCGACGAAATCGTCGACTCACACTTTCGGGGTCGATCCCTTGAATATCTCGCCCAATGGGTAGGTTACGATGAACTTACCTGGGAACCCACTACCTTGTTTTTGAACACACCTAGCGCTGTAAAAAAGTTCCACGCTTCATACTCCTCAAAACCCCAACCTCACACTCTACCAAAATAAGTAGAGCCGGAACATAATTATCATCACTAAAGACAAAAAACCAAACATCTCAACTATGACTCATAGGAGCTCGTCTTTAGAGAGGGGGCTACTGTTACAAACCCACTCTTATCAATCCCTAGCCCCTGTTGCATATCGGCAACCTGTATACTTGCCGGCATAAGCATACTAGCCAAGACCTGATTCCCTAGAACTAACGTTCATCAATCATTCTCGTACCTGAACCCCGTTCTAGACTAGTTTGGCTACCGACCGTATCCGGGAAGTCCTAACTAAGTACTCACTTAACTAGGGAATCGACTAGAATAGTCTAGTCAAACAACCTTACTACCCTTAAACCACGAGAGTCGTGCTAGTACTGGCATGACTCTCAAATAAGAAATTGATCCTCTCGCACTACTCTTATTCACTGTTTTCTTACACCTCATCTCATTAGTGTTGAAGAATTTGCACTCCGGGAACCTTAATAGTGCGCCTCTCGAGTGTTGCTTACATATCCTTCTATTATGACTCGAATTAGAATACTTTGATAATCATACCAGCTAGTAGCACGACTCTCAAGAAGGAAACCGAATTGTCTATAGAAAGGGCTGATTTCGGCTATGTATTTCCTTCTTCATGCAACAACTTGTTCTCCTCCTTGTACTTAGAAATAATATCCCATTCACCCTCTATTTGAGTATAGTCCAGACTACCCTGCTCCTCCGTTCTTTGTCGACTCAGCTTTCGTCCGAGTCTCCCACTACCTCAATCACACATGAAATACCCCTACGAGTATGATGCCTGTATAACTGCTTACTCGAGTGCCAGATAAAATACCTCACCTGCATCACAGGTGATTCTTTAAGAACAATTCGTAATAGCTATTAGCTTTACTGAATTTATTGAGCTAATTCTAGAAAAGAAGAAAAGGTCTACGTACAAAAGAATTATCTCCTATATATTATTAATTCATAGAAATTGGGGTCATCCAATAGAGGAGGTTTTGGCAGACATCTTAGCTATAAAGATAGCCTATAGTTTATGGGCTGTATTATTTCAGCTCTCTTCTTTGGTATTGGTAGGGGAAGTCAATAATCTTTAGCAAGAATGTATTAATTCTAGAGTATCTAAATCGAAGAGTAGTCTTGCTAGTAGCTAAAAACTATTACTTGTTAATATTACTTTTTTATAACTCAGCTATCAAGATAAATAAAATATGCCAAAGCTATCTGCAATTATTAGTATATATTAATTTTCCTTTTTAGTCCTACCTATTTTTATCTATTAGTATTAATATTAAAATTATAAATATAGCATTAGCCAGTTCTCTATCTTCTTCTCTACCTTCTTCTCTACCTTTTTCTCCTCTTGATAATCAAAATTCTATTCGTCTTTAACAGTCTTCACAACTTCCTCGTATAAAGACATTGTTGGATTTTTCTATGGGTAAATCTAATACTCCTCTATCTATCTCCTCTAATTCTGGATCAGATTCCTTCATTCAGATTGAAGCATCTACTACTGGAGCTCATGCTAGAGTTCTAGGTAACAATAATGATCAACAGATATTAGATATTCTAGATATAGAAAAGTAATGGCATGGCAAAGATTTCGGGAGATTAGTGAATATAATTCTGGATTCTGAAGGCAGTATCTATAATGATAATATAAAGTTGGAATAAAGAATTGAAGGCACTAATGATTAGGAAGAGAAGAAAATATTAGCAAGTAATAGGCAGTATATAGAAATAGAAGTTACAGAGCAAGTAGAACAAAAGGCCCTAATAGAAAAAGAGTAAAGAACAAATATATAAGACCTACTATTATGTAATTTGGTATCTAGGAATTGCTAATATAGCCCATTTGTAAAGGTATTGGCTAGAGAAATATATGAATTGCCTAGGGAAATGGTATATAGGAAGAGTTAGGAAGTATTAGAAAGAGTGGGAGCTTTAGAGCTTAAGTACATTTGCTTTAACCACCTCCACTATCTAGTATCTAAAGGCTTTAAGATGTTAAACTCTAAAAAAAGTATTATGAAATAGTAATTAATTAGCTAGCTTAAGTAAGTAAAGTTTTCTCCTTTATGGTTTTGGATACTAATAGAATTTTATTTATGCACATCATGATATTAATAAAGGAGGGATATCTGCTTCCCAGTTTACCAAAATTCAAGCAAAATATTAGGGCTAGTTTTATCTTAATGCATATAAAGAATCTATCTGTTATCTCCTCTACTACAATCGATTCGGCCTCTGAAACTACTTTAAATTTCTAATTGATCCTTAAGGAATTTTTTCTCAGTTTGCCTATATGGCAATATGGGAAGAATTCTAACAGGATGGTAAAGTCATAATTCCTAGAATTTTTGATTATCTTATTAAAGATCTAGAAGTTATAACTATACTTGAATCAGAATTCAATGCCTATAATTGGCATTATTTTATAGAAGGAGATAGTAATTCTAGTTAGGAGTAGCTAAAAAATATATATTATACTTTAATATAATAGGCTGTATAGATAGATCCTATATATTATACTCTGATAGTGGCCACTAGGCCTGATAATAATTACTAGCTAATTTCAATACCTCATTATATTAAAGATATATAGAAGGGGGAATTCACTAGATTTCTATACCTAGACTATAATATGAATTATTTTTACTATCAAGGGAAAATATCCATTCCTTTAGTATAAGGTAATATGAGTCTAAATAATAAGGAAAAGGATAGATGTATTATAGTAATTAAGGGAATACATAAGCATTTATATGCCTAGTGGGAGTAAGTTATAAATAGGGAAATAGCAAAAAGAGCACAAACAGGGAATACTAATATTAAAGGGATTTATTTTCCTAAGGATTCTTAAGAATAGGAAGAGCTAAAACCCACCCCATACCCCTAAAGTGGAATATAGTTAATTAGGAGTGAAATAATCTATAGGTCTATAGCTATTGGTAATCTTTCCTGAAGGGTAGTATATTTATAGTTTACCAGAATTACAGAAGACTAGGAGACCTTAGATATACTGAAAGCAGAAACTTGGTCTTAAGTTTCTGACTACTACAGAGATTTTGCTCCTCCTCATAAACAAGTATCTAGAAAAACTGCGGGTATATATGTAGGTCAGATTCATAAGCTACTTCCTAAGCTTGGCCTATCTACTATATATACCATTAGTAATGCATTAGTAGGTAAATATAGATAGAATAGAATTTCAATTAATAAGGAGTTGAGTATTTTATTTCGCAGTGATAATATTAAGGTAAGGGAATAGGTTACTAATATTAGAAGCAAATTTATGATAGAACTAAAGAAGAGATTTTAGGAGTTTGTAGGTTTGGAAAAGGAAGCATTTCAGGAGACTTCTTTTTTTTATCATAAAGAGTTAGGAAATGAGGAAATTCTAATATCAGATAGTATAGAAGTGGAGAAAGATTCTGATTTAGAGGTATTTAATGAGGAAATTGAGGATTCTAAAGATTACAAGGGATAAGATAAATATTTAGATATATATGTTGAAGGAATAAAATGGATATATCAGTTTTTTAAAGATTTTTGTTAGTCTGTTTTTTTTTTAGTTAAAAGAATGAATTATATTTTTTTTAATTTCTTTTCATATAGAACTATTACATATATATATAAAACCATACCCTAAATATAGAGCTGCCTGAATTAGTTGAGATATAGAGTGATTGCTGGATATCATTGAACTAGATGATATAGTAACTATGGGATATTACTGAATATGGAGCTGCTTGAATTAGCTAATATAGTAACTGGTAGATATCAGTGAATATATAACTGTAGGAAACTAGTTAATGTAGAAACCACTAGATATAACTAAATATAGAGCTACCTGAATTAGTAGATATAGCCACTATTGGATATGACTATAACAGCTGATATAGTGACTATAGGAAACTACTGAATATGGAGCTATCTGAATTAGCTGACATAACAACTATGGGATATAACTGAATTAACTAACATAGTAACCATGAAATATCACTAAATGTAGAGCTACCTGAATTAATTAATATAGTGACTATGAGATATAACTGAATTAGCTAATATAATGATTACGAGATATTACTGAATATGAAACTACCTAAACTAGCTAATATAGAGACTAGTAGATATTAGTAAATATGTAACTACATAAAACTAGCTAATATAGCGACCGCTAGATATCACTGAATATAGAGCTACCTGAACTTATTGATATAGTGATTATTGCAGCTGCCTGAATTAGCTAATATAGTAACTACTGGATATGAATACAATAGCTAACATAGTGACTATGGGATACCACTGAATATAGAGCTGCTTGAAGTAGCTAACATAGTGACTACAGGATATAACTGAATTAGCTAATATAGTAACTGTAGGATATCACTAAATATAGAGCTACCTAAATTAGCTAATATAGTGACAACAAGATATAACTGAATTAGCTAATATACCAACTACAGGATATTACTAAATATGGAGTTGCCTGAACTAGCTGGTATAGCGACTTGTAGATATCAGTGAATATACAACTGCATGAAACTAGCTAATATAGCGACTCCTAGATATCATGGAATTTGGAGTTACTTAAACTTATTGATATAGTGATTACTAGAGCTGCCTAAATTAGCTAACATAGTAACTACTGAATATGACTGCAACAGCTGATATAGCAACTGTGAGATATCACTAAATATAGACCTGCTTGAACTTATAAATATAGTGATGGCTAGAGCTGCCTAAATTATTTAGTATAGTGACCACTGGATATAACTACCCTAACTACTAGATATAACTATAATAGCTGACATAGTGATTATAGGATACTACTGAATATAGTAATCACACTATTTCGAAATCGGAAACCGAAAGCATAATATAATAGATCATAGGTTGACTACTAAATAGGCCATAGGAGGAAGTCAAATATGCTAGATATGCATTCTAATATACCCCGCTATGAGTAAGTTTCTTATATATTGAGCTTCTGAGTATAAGTGAGTTGCTCAAATATTGAGCTTCTAAATACGAGTAAGTTTCTTATATATCAAGGTAAATATGCCCACTCTACTATAAGCGAGTTAGTCATATATTAGATCTCTAAGCATAACCTTAAACTTATTACCAGATATATCTAGCTGAATTATCTTAGTACAAGCTAAATGAAATATTAAAAAAGCTTAAAAGGGCAAAATACAAAAATACAAGTAATTAAATAATCTTTTACCTAATATACTTTATGTTACAAACCCGACCTTGTCAATCCTTGGCCCCTGTCGCATATCGGCAACCTGCATACTTGCCGGCATAAGCACACTAACCAAGACCCGATTCCCTGGAATTGACGCTCGTCGATCATTCTCGCACTCGATCCCTGTTCTGGACTAGTTCAGCTACCGACCGCATCCCGGAAGTCCAAACTAAGTACTCGCTTAACTAGGAAATCGACTAGAATAGTCTAGTCGAATACCCTCACTTCCCTTGAACCATGAGAATCGTGCCAGTATTGGCACGACTCTCAAATAAGAAATCGATCTTCTTATACTACCCTTATTCACTATTTTCCTATGCCCCTTCTCATTGGTGTGGAAGAATTTGTACTCCAGGAACCTTATTAGTGCGCCTCTCGAGTATTGCTTACACGACCTTCCGTTATGACTCGAATTAGGATACTTTGACAGTCGTGCCAGCCAGTGGCACGACTTTCAAGAAGAAAACTGAATTGTCTATAAAAAGGGCTGATTTCTGCTATGTATTTCCTTCTTCATGCAATAACTTGTTCTCCTCCTTATACCTAGAAATAATATCCCGTTCACTCCCTACTTGAGTGTAATCTAGACTACCCCACTCCTCCATTCCTTGTCGACTCAGGTTTCGCCCGAGTCTCCTGCTATGGAGGTATTCCTAACCTAACGGAGAGGACATATACTATGTGACTGGTAAGAAGACCAGCAAGAGCGAGAGGTAGAGAATAATAACAGGGTCAATGATATGTGAAGAAGATAAAAATCGTAATAGTCTATTTCTCAATCGTATGTACGTGCCAATATGAACAAAGCATTTCCATTCAAGCTGAAGTCCGCAAAATTCCCTTCTTCCAATAATAATATATGAAGCACTTTTAAATGAACGAACAGCACTAAGACCTCCTACCAAACTAACAGTCGTGCCGATACTGGTACGACTCTCGTGGGTCCCATATCCGTTTTATCAGACTGACGACAGTTGGCGAACATCTAGATCAGTTGGCGAACACCTAGACGACTCTCGAACCTGCTAGAACTTTCCTGCCGGAACTTTTCTGCCAAGAACCACAACTAAGCCTTGTGTAAGACCCATATGACAGTTGACAGTCGTGCCAGAACTAGCACGACTCTCGCTAGTCCAAAGCGCAAAGATTATTGTATATCACGAAGACCCTTTCTTACATCACAGTCGTGCTGAAACTGGCACGACTCTTGTAGGTCCCAAAAATGAACGACTCACGTACAAGCATAACTGCGCATAAGCATAAAATTAACCCAAAATGAATAAAATGACTAAACCCAGTTCACGTGAAAATACCATTCCCCCCACATCCGTCCCCCCTTTTAAAAGTTGACGTCCTCATTAACTCACTTCATTCCCATATTCATAAAAACAAAAAAGAAAATGAATAAAGAATAAAAACAATGTATTGTAACTCAGAAAAACAAACTTAGTAACTACTTAAATATAAAACCGAAAAGAAAAAACCTAATGACCACTTAAAACATAAAACTGGAAGGAAAAACCCAAATCTTATCCCACTAGTACTATACACATAGGAAAATAAAAGAAAAAACCGAAAGAAGGTAAACCTAGTCCTCCTCCTCTTCCTCCTCGTCTTCTTCCTCTTCATCATCATCGTCCTTTTCTTCCTCATGCTCCTCCGGCAAGATGGTGTGGAGTTTTGTCAATGTGGGCGGCGGTGTTGTGTTTCGAGGAACTGGACGAACTGTGAGGTGCTCACTGTTTAACACCATGTTGAGGCGGCGGATTATCCCAGCGTCTGGCAGGATTTCATAACTGTCCTCATCCATCCCTTCCCATTCGTATAGGAGGTCTCGGATTTTGTCTGCTACTGTGAGATCCTCCACCACTTCGGGCTCCAGCTTAGCGTATTTCTCCGGAGTTGAATTGTCCAGGAGATCGAGAATTTCACCATCGCACTGGGTATCGTTCGTGCGTTCGATGCGATATCGGCAGTAGGCCGGAATATTGAGGTCTGGAGATAGTGACCTTATCCTTTGCCTTTTTGCTGGTCCGATAGCTTTCGCCTTTGCTCGCGCGACCCTTGCTGATCTTCTTGGTGGTGGTAGTAATATTGAATGAGTCGGTATTATTGCAGAAGGCATTGCTTCCCCCTTCCTTATTGCTGAGCTCGATTGCGATGCTTCTGATGATCCTGCCATTAGTACGATACTGATATGCGGGGAGTGATTGAATGGTTAGTAGTAGTAGTCGTAGTAGGTCCTTCTGGTATTCTGATTACGCTAGAACGTAGCAGCTGCTACCCCTCCTTTTATATCAAACAAGGCCGTGACCAACAAAGGATTTGTTACCTGGGTCATGTATGCTTGACCCAAAAGAATATAATCGAAGCGATCCGCAGGAATAAATTCATTCTTGCATTTCATCTTCGCTATCTACTTCTTCCTGCGGTGGCCTGTATTCTTCACAATTTACCCCAGTTCGCAGGTAGAACCTCTTCAGCCTTTCTCCTGGGTATGGCAGCTTCATTTGAGTACTATCTAGTTCTTCCAACATATAGGTACCCCGATCTCTATGCAATTTCCTGATTCAATATGGACCCAACCATTGATTGTCCAGCTTTTTAGACTACTGCTTTGTCAGTACCGAATTATACAGCAAAACCAAGTCCCCAACATCCAGTTCCTCCTTTCTCTGCCGTCGATTGCGATCAAAGAATTCTTTATTAGCCTGTCGATTCGTGGCTATTCTTTCTGCAGCAATATCCAAATTTTCCTTCCTTCTTTCCAGCTGCTTAGCACGAGTTGCTAATAGCTGTTCCCTTGTTCCAACACGATTCTAGTCTACCATCGCCCACGACACAGCTGTAAGCTCAATCGGTAGAACACATTCCTGGCCAAAGACAAGCGTAAAAGGCGGGTAGTCGGTAGAAACATGGGTGGTTATACGATCAGCCCACAATATAAATGGCAAATTTTTTGTCCAGTTCTTGCCAAGTTTAGTGAGTGCATCAATAATCTGCTGATGCCCTCGTTTAACTAGTGTATTTGATTGTAGATGATAAGCCGCAATAGCTATGTTGACAATATTAAACTAATGAAGGATTTCCTGCACTTCGCCTTTATTTTCAGAATCATTGTTACATACAATTTACGCAGGCACTCTGAATCGAGTAATCCACTCTAACACAAAGACTGCCACCATTTTAGCATTTGCACTTCGAATCGCCTTCCCTTCTATCCACCCAGTTAAATCATCTCGCATAACAACAATATATCCACATCCAGCGTCCTTGAATATGTGGATAATATCCAGTCCTACCTTTCTTCACATTACAGTATAGAGTGTCGGGTGTAATTCTTCGTCAAAGTGATTCGGTTGTTTACGCTAATACCTATTGCATGTCCGAACGTAGTCTCGTACATCCTGATACAGATTCGCCTACCAATACTGCAGTTTGACCTTTTTATATGTTCCAGTTCTTCCCTGATGTCTGCTCTCATCATGCAATTCCCACAGAATTTGTTGTTTTTCTCTTTCTTCCCAAATGACTTGCGCTGGCAGAAGATTCCTTTTCATACATCGATACAAATGTCCATCTCGAATCAGATACCTCGTCACTTGGTGCCTAATCTTCCGAAACTCCCTATCTGAAATATCCTGTAGTCGGTGTATTATAGTAAGATAGGCAATAATATTACCGTACCATTCTGCTTCCGTTGCTAAGACTTGTACTGGTAATATACATGTCGGTAATCCTTCTGAGCGAAATTCCTATAGTTCTGCATTTATGGCTTCTAAGTCGGCGTCAAAAGTACTGTCGAACTCTTCGGAGGCCATCTCCTCTGGAGAATTCTTTCCCTTTTCCCTTCGCGATAAGCCATCAGGTCCTCCATGCTTTACCCCAGACATATGCTTTACGTCGAAATCGAATAGTCATATCCATGCTAGCCACCTATTAACGACCGAGCCAGGTAAATCTGACGCAGGTTGATTGAGCTGATGCACTAACGTCTGTACATCTATTTCGACCAGAAATCATACACCATAGAGATAGTTGCATGTTTTCTTCAATGCCTTTAGTAACCCATGGCATTCCAGCTTTCCCGAGTCATATCCCTTCTCTGCTCCCTTCCAGACTCCATTTTCATACCTCGAGAGATGCCTTTTCTGCTCATCTCCTACCTCAGCTTGTTGGAAAATAGCTCCCCATCCCAACAACGAAGAGTCTACCGAAAGAATGATTCTGCCTTACCTAGGCTCATAATTAATTGGCTTCAATGCTGGGGGACTCATTAATTTCTCTTTTAGCGTCTCTATTGCTTTTTCTTGCTCTTGCCCCTAGATAAATTTCTCCTTGCTTCTCGTCAGCCTATATAGAGGTTCCGCTATCTACGCAAATTTTTCAACCCAAATTCTATAATACATACAAGTTCCCAAAAACGCCTTAATCTCAGTTACATTTCAACACAGAGGCTAATCTATGATCTTGCAGACTTTTTCTTATACCAGAATCCTGCCTTCGAACCTACAGATAAAAGAGACAAGGTTTAGTCCGTCCTTTAAAAACTCACTCTTTTTTCTGGCTATGGTAGCTCCCGCTCTCTCCAGGTCCGCTAACGTCTAATCAATAGCATAAATTGCCTCTAACACAAATCGCCTAATACCAGGAATAATTTCTTCAAAAGTCCCATCTCCTTACAAATATTTACTCCACGAACTAGCTTTTGATGCAACATCATTAATGAATGGTGCCGCTAGCTCACGCCCAATTTCCACCTTAATAGCCTTCCAAATAACTCGATCAAATACTTGAACTCCATTGGTATATCCTTGCGACAAAGTTGTCATGTGTAACAATCCAAAAGGCATCATAAAAGCAGTTAAATCACGAGACTCTTCAGCCAATGCACACTGATTATAACCTGAAAACAAATCCATTAACGAAACCAAAGGGTACTCTAAAAAGTCTTCACTAAATTCATCAACATTGGGTGGCAGAGATGCATCTTTAATCGTAACTGCGTTTAGATGAATTGCAGTATGGATTAGTCGATACCTTCTATTTTTCTTCTTCACTAAAAACCATGGGTTTCGGTATGGACCGAAACTATGCTCAAAGGCACCGCAGCTCATCTTGTCTTCACAGATCTTGACTACTTCTAGAAGTAATACCCTAGGTACACGAAATCCTGGGACTTGCCATGGCTTATGCGGAATAGTCGGTATGTGATGCGAGGGTTCAACCTCTGCCATAAAAACTCCTTTTTGGGTAAAATCAAATGCTATTGCTACTTCTCTATTGAACAAGACCTCCAGTAAAACCTCTCTTTCTTATGCCAAGATGGTGTCCCCAATTTGAAGGTGCAATACTCTTTCCTTTAACAATCGCAAGCTCTTTGGAACATCGGAAAACTTCGGTATGAGCCAGCCGTCTCAATATAATATGGGATTGACATGAGAATCGAGAGTTGTGCCAGTATCGGCACGACTGTCAAACAAAGATCGTTCCCACTTGAGGTGTTTCTCTCGCAAATCCTTATCGCCAGCTGGTTTTCCTCCATTTGCATGAGGTTTATTCACTGGTCTTATCTTGTCCGCTATTCTTTTATATAACGTAAAACTTCTCGCTTTTTCCTTGAAACATTCCCTCTCTCTGCTTGCTCAATCCGATTCATCCAAAATGCTAGAAAACAAACTTTTATCACAAAACTCATAAACATCTTCTTCATTAATACCAAATTCAAAATCCCTATACTTACCTTCCATCTCACCCTTTTCTCTCATACCCAGCCTTACTGTAAGGTCAATGATCCCCAGGCAGTTCATTGACTTATGCCGTTTCCCTTCATGGTCATAAATTTTGCTTCATCTCTATTTCACTAGTGGTTGGCAGGGACTGCACAAAACATTACCTCATCGCCGTGGATGCCTATGATCGTGATGTAGCAGTTTCCGTCCTCTCGGTTGTCCTCTTTGAGCCGGACAGATCTTACACAAGGCCGGCCCAAGATTACCTCCCTCGTCAAATTAGCCATCATAAAGAATCTCCCGCAAGTAACAACTCCTCCAATCATAACGGTTACCTGGTGACATACTCCCACCACCCAGGTACTATGTCCCGTGGCTCCTCCAACTGACTAATTGACCTTAACGTCGATCGGGACATTATACTCCTTGACGACGTCTTCTCTCAATAGATTTAGTTCGGATTCTCTATCAATTAACATCTCTAGCAGCTCTTCCACGTTGTCATTTAGTACTGCTATTCATATGGGACATACTGTAGCGTAGAGTTCCCTGTCCGCTTCATTTCGATAAATTCGCGACACTACAGCATCCATCTTCTTTTCCACTCTATGTTGCGCTTCCGAAATTCGTAGCACTCGTTTCACACCCGTACACCATTACACTAGCTCTGGGCTCACCACTGCCGGTACTTCTTCTGTATTCAAACCTTCTCCACTCATTAGCTTATGTGTGAGGGTTTCTAAGTCCAGATTCTCTCTCATCCTCATCCATATGGGAACATTCTTTGCTTCTTCCTCTTTATCTTTCCCCTTTTTCTCCTGCTTACCCCTTCCATGTCTTTGCTTTAGCTCGAAGTCCTTTAGTTCCTCAATGTCTCTCATGATCTCGTCTTCCACTGTAACTTCTGGTTCTTTTTGGTGCTTTGGGAGTGCCTCTTTCGGAGCTTACGGTATTACTGTTTCACGAGGCAGCCAGAATTTCATCCTTTCCGCCTCTTCCTTACGGATCCCTCCTTCGTGTGCATTCCCAAAATCGCATTGAACTGGCGTAGGCTTATCACATTGAACTAGCGCAAGCTTGTAGACGACTGGTTGACCATTCATTGTTCCACGGACATATCCTTCCCTTTCATACCCCGCTACTGCCCCTTTCTGTATGAGTTCGTCTAATGTAATAGCACTCGAACTAGATTAAATTGTGTTCATTTTTGATTCTTTTGTCTAGAGTGCCTTCCTAACCCAATCTTGCTGCCACTCGTATACCTGCCCATCCTCTTCCATAACAGGGAACGGCACTCAAATGCCAGCTTCGGTACCTTCTTCTCCTAGGTATAACCATATCCCACAGTAGTGAACGTCCCCGCACTCAATTGCTTTCTTCAAAGATGGACATTCTTCCCGACGATGCACTCCTCTGTTCCAATAACATCCTCGCACTCTGGGTATATTCGCTGATCCACTATTTTGTTGATAACCCCTCCCACCGAACTGGTTAGGATTATATAATGACTGAGATGGCTGTGGCTTCGTAGCAAACCTTCTTAGTTCTGCAATCTCTTGCTCTCGTTTTTGAGCTTCTTCCCTAGCTACCTGCTGTGTCTCCACATGCTGCAGCTTCAGCTCCTTCAACTGATTCACTATTTCATCCATCGGATCCGTCCCGCCTTTTTTTGATCCTTCCTTGATCTTATCCTGCTGTCTGTGGTTATTTTTCAATATTTTTACCAGTGGGGCAACTTCCTCACCCTCTGAATCTTCCTCTTCTTCCCTGAAGAATCGTGTCATTTGTGATTCTTCATCTTCCGACCAATCTAGGGCCGCTTGCTTGACGGATTCCCATTTGTCTTGAAACGTATCTAGGTCTTCCAGATTGATTCGATACTTTTTATAGATCTTGTCTCCCGCCCGAATCTTGAAAGCACGCAAACAGAGAGTTATGCGAGTCCATTCATCCATTCTTCTCTTTTCCAGCAATAATTCAGAATGTTCACTATATTCGATAATAAAAGAACGATAATCTCTAGGACTAGGGTTCTCTTTCTTTTTCATCTCTGCCACTATTTATCGAAGATCTTTCACCGTAATTCACTTCAGTTCCGAGTCGCTAGCCCGGAAATCCTTGAGAAGTTGCCGTTTGAACTCTTCCCATTCGTTGTCCCTATACGCCCTGATTATTTTTAGATACTTACCTATTGACCTTTTGCAGTATTAAATGGTCCTTTTGTTCGTCCATCCATTCACTTGTTAAATTCTCCCACTGTACAATAAACTCTGATGCATCCGTTCCGTCAAAATAAGGTGCGCCTGGTTGACCAGGCAATGGATAGAATGCCACCGGGCCCAACGTAGCGATTTGAACCTCACGAACAGCAACTGGCTCCTTCGCCCTACATTTCTCTGTAGCTTTCGAGCTTTCCCCAACCTCAGGTTGAGTTTGAGGCATACTTACTTCCTTTGGATACATTTTAGACAATAATGTGTTCATTGTTATTAGTAATTGTTCGATATTCTTGACACTAACCTTCAAGGTAGATCGTGTGGTTTTTTGCATTGTTGATCTACTCTGATAATTGCTCAATCATTCACCGTATGCTATTTTCTGTGCTTCGCATTGTCGCAATATTCCTTTCTTCTGTTCTGTTGAATCCTTTCTTTCTTTCCACTCCCAAAGTGTGGACAAGTGCTTGTATACTGGTACGAGCGTGTACCCCACCATCATCCACCATTGCACTAGCGACAAAACTTCAACTAGTAATTCGTCTATGTTGCCATTGACGTAAATGCACAAGAAGTAGCACAATATGAATGGAAAATAAATCTATTCGAGTGATGTCACTAATATTACTGCCATTCCTCTTACCTCATTCTTCAATATCGCCGCCATCCCCATCAATTGAATTCTCTTTTTGCAAACGTTGCTTAGATCTCCGGTCGAAGGGACTAATATGGAGGTATTCCTAACCTAACGGAGAGGACATATACTGTGTGACCAGTAAGAAGACTAGCAAGAGCGAGAGGTAGAGAATAATAAGAGGGTCAACGATATGTGAAGAAGATAAAAATCGTAATAGTCTATTTCTCAATCATATGTATATGTCTGTTACGAATCGTTCTCGGAGAATCACCTACGATGCGGGTGAAGTATTTTATCCGGCACTCTAGTGAGCGGTTACATAGGCATCGCACTCGTAGGGGTATTACGTGTGTGATCGAGGTAGCGGGAGACTCAGGCGAAACCTGAGTCGACAAGGAATGGAGGAGCAGGGTAGTCTGGACTACACTTAAGTAGGGGGTGAATGGGATATTATTTCTAGGTACAAGGAGGAGAACACGTTGTTGTGTGAAGAAGGAAATACATAGCAGAAATCAGCCCTTTTTATAGACAATTCGGTTTCCTTCTTGAGAGTCGTGCCACTGGCTGGCATGACTGTCAAAGTATCCCAATTTGAGTCATAATGGAAGGACGCGCAAGCAATACTCGAGAGGCGCACTAATAAGGTTCCCAGAATGCAAATTCTTCAACACTAATGAGAAGAGGCATAGGAAAATAGTGAAAAAGGGTAGTGCAAGAGGATCGATTTCTTATTTAAGAGTCGTGCCAGTACTAGCACGACTCTCGCGGTTCAAGGGAAGTGAGGGTATCTGACTAGACTATTCTAGTCGATTTCCTAGTTAAGCGAGTACTTAGTTTGGACTTCCGAGATGCGGTCAGTAGCCGAACTAGTCCAGAACAGGGATCAGGTGCGAGAATGATCGACGAGCGTCGGTTTAAGGGAATCGGGTCTTGGCTAGTGTGCTTTTGCCGGCAAGTATGCAGGTTGCCGATATGCGACAGAGGCCGGGGATTAACAAGGTCGGGTTTGTAACAGTAGCCCCCTCTCTGAGGACGAGCTCCTGCGAGTCATGGTCGAGGTGTTTGGTTCTACTTATTTTGGTAGAGTTCGAGGTCGGGGTTTTGAGGGGTATGAAGCGTGGAACTTTTTCACAGTGCTAGGTGAGTTCAAAAACAAGGTAGTGGATTCCCAGGTAAGTTCGTCGTAACCTACTCATCGGGCGAGATATTCAAGGGATCGACTTCGGAAGCGCGAGTCGACTATTTCGTCGACTTCCCACTCGGGTTCGTCTTTGATGATAACAGGGGGTAGGGGTGGCTGAGTTTGGCCAGGCAGGGGGTCCGTGGAGGCAGGTTCAAGGAGCGAGACGTAGAAAACAGGGTGGATTTTCATCGAGGCAGGGAGATCAAGCTTATAAGTATGAGATGAGATCTTCTGGATGATTCGAAACTTACCGAGTTTCTTGAAATCCAACTTAGTCGAGGGGCGTATTGTTTTGACATGCCGGCGGAGGAGCCATACTTTATCGCTGACGTCCAGCTTAGGTGGGGGAATGCGAGACTTGTTAGCTTGTTCTGAGTAGGTTGCCTGGGCCCAGATCATTTCGGATCTGAGATGAGCATCAAGTTCTGCAAGACGGTCTGTATATTCCTTAATGACAGCGGGTACTGGGAGTTTTACTGCAGGGTTCGGGTTGATCTAATAGCGAGGGTTCTCGCCATACATAGCTTGAAAGGGCATGATGCCAAGGGTGGTAGACAGGGTGTTGTTGTACGAGAATTCGGTTATGGTGATTAGTTCAGACTAGTTATCTTATTGGTAATTACAGTAGGCTCGTAAATATTGTTCCACAATTGCATTGATTCTCTCAGTTTGGCCATCAGTTTGGGGGTGGAAGGCGGTAGAAACCTTTTGCTGAATACCAATAAGTGATGTGAGGGAATGAATGAATTTGGAGACAAATTGGGTACCACGGTCGGAGACGATTGAATCAGGAATTCCATGAAGTCGGAAGATATTGTCAAAGAAGAGCTTGGCAATCTATTTGGAAGTGACATCAGTTGTAGTAGGAATATAGTAAGCCATCTTGGAAAGTCGATCAACTACTACGAGTAAGGCATCAAATCCTTTAGAGATAGGGAGTCCTGTGACAAGGTCAAGGGAAACGGATGACCATTTCCGAAAGAGGACTTGCAGGGGTTTCAGGAGGCCATAAGGGGCATGGCAGGCAGGCTTAATCCGGGCACATGTATCGCAGTTTCGGATGTATTGAGCGATAGTTTGGCGTATTTTTGGCCACCAGTAGTCCCGTGAAACAAGCTCATAGGTTGCCGCGAGACCAGGATGTCTAGCAGCGGGGTGATTGTGACAGTTGCGAAGGATTTGGAGATGAATATCTGGTAAGTTGGGAACATAGACAAGATCATTGACGAGGATAAGTCCATAGGAGATCTTGCACTCAGATAAAGGGACCACGGAGTGTTTCTTGACCTTTGTCTCAAGAGTAAGAATAATTTCTTTAGCAAGTTTGTCAGATTTCAGGGTAGCGAGAATATCCTCATTATTTACAACCGAGGCTGTAGAAAGGGAGAATTTTTTAGGGGGTATAAGGGCTTGTATTGGGCGACCGCGTTCATCTCCCTCTTCAGGGAGATCTCCAAATCGTCTTGTTAGTACATCGGCTTTTGTGTTCTGCCTACCGGGCCGGAAAATAATTTTAAAGTCATATTGGGCTAATTCTTGTACCCATCGTACTTGTCGCCGTGAAAGGAGAGCTTTGGAGCTGAATGTTTGTAGATTGTGGTAGTCAGTAATGATGGTGAAGGGGCGTGGGAGTTGGTGAAGGTAGATATACCATTTCTCAAGGGCCAAGATAATTGCGAGGAGTTCTTTATCCCCAATTCCATAGTTACATTCAGCGGGGGACATTTTTTCAGAGATAAAGGCAACAGGGTGAAGTACGAGTTTCTCGTTTTCTAGGTGCTTCTGGGAGAGTATTTCGGAGGTGACGTAGTCCGAAGTATTGGTTTCTACGAGGGTTTCAAGGTCGGGGTCAAAATGTCGGAGGACGGGGGCAGAAGTAAAGGCCTTTTTGAGAAGGCTAAAAACCTCCTCGCATGCGGCGTTCCAAGTATAGGGGACATCCTTTCGGAGCAGGTTAAAGAGGGGTTGGCAGAGGTGCGAGTATTTGTTGATGAAGCACCGATAGAAGTTGGCGAATCCGAGGAAACACTGAATGTCCTTTACTGATTTCGGGGTTTCCCAGTTGAGAACAGGGTTGACTTTCTTGGGGTCCATTTCTCGGCCTTGTTCAGAGATAATAAAACCAAGGAATATGGTTTTATTGACGGAGAATTCACATTTCTCTGGTTTGATGAATAGTCCAGCCTCTTTCAGCTTTTGTAGGACTTTCCGTACCTGTTCCTTGTGCTCTTTCAAGGATTTTGAGTAGATCAGGATATCGTCTATATAGCAAACACAAAAGACATTAAAGTATTCTCGGAGTGTGTCATTCATAAACCTTTGGGCCGTAGCTGGGATATTAGTTAATCCGAAAGGCATAACGAGGAATTTAAAGAGTCCGTAGTGGGTTCTGAAAGTGATCTTCCATTCGTCACCTTCCCTGATCCGGATCTGGTTGAAGCAGGCTCGGAGGTTAAGACGGGTAAAGTATTTGCAGCCACGAATTTGGTGAAGGGTTTCTTCAATTTGTAGTAGGGGGTTTCGGTCCTTGATTGTAATATCGTTGAGGGCTCAGTAATCGATACAAAGACGGAGGGAACCATCTTTTTTCTTGACAAAGAGGATAGGAGACGCTGCAGAAGAAGAACTGGCTCGGATAAAGGATTTGGAGAGATACTCATTAATCCATTCCCTGACCTCCTTTAATTTGGCATCTGACATAGAATACATTCGTCCAAATGGAGGTTTGGCTCCTTCGTGAAGTGGAATTGCATGGTCGACATATCAGTGAGGGGGTAAAATTCGAGTTTCTTTTTCAAAGAAAAGGTTCAGATAGTCATGGTGTTCAGGGGGGACAAGTTTGGTAGCTAGTTCTGGGTCATCATCATCGTCATCTTCTGGAGATGCGTAAATTGCAGCAATGCATAACCAAGACTCTGGGTCTTTGATAGCTACTCGAAAGGCAGCTCGGGAGATGACCGAGATTCGGAGGGGGTTCAGGGTGTTTCTGGGAGGTTCTCGGTGGGTCGGTGTTCGAGTAGGCAGGTAATGAGCATGGCAATACCCTGAGGCAAAGGCGATGGTATTGCAAGTCCAGTCGATTGAGGGATTCTGAAGTCGGAGCCATGGTTTCCTAACGATCAGGTTCCAACCGGCTAGTTTAGTGACGTGAAAGGTCAGAACCTCTAGATACTGGTCGATTATAAGTTTTAGAGTGCAGTTGTGGGTGATTTGCCCCACTAGGGAGCGTTTACTATCAGCAAGTACAAGATCCTCAGGTTTCGGCTTCTAGTTCAAAGGCAAGTTTATGTTCAAGACAAAGTTAAGGTCGATAAACTGGGAGCTTGCCCCCGAGTCTACCATGCAAGTGGCTGAATGGTTTTCATTAACCAGGCAAGGCAAAAGAAGTAGAACCTCGGATCCCAAGTCATGCGTAACAGAAATTATAGAAACGATTAAAGCAGAAGTAAGGTGGCGTCATTGAGCAAGTTGTTGATGAGTCTTATGAGAAACAATAGGTAGAACATAACCGGTTCCTTGGTGATGAACCTCTTTTAGAGCAGAAAATAAATTCGGACTAACAAAAGAAACAAGATCAGGAGAGATGGCACCAGGAAGCATCCTGGCGCTCTTCGAACTGCTATCGTTATTTGAAGAGGGCACTAGTTTTTTGGCACCTCAAAAAGGGCCTAGGGGCCGGAAGTTGCAATATCCGATGGAGGAGTAGTACTAGCAGTGGCTAGCTTCTTGCTTTTTGCAGAGATAGGGCAATCGGTGGCCCAATGACCCGATCCTCCGCAATACATGCAGAGTTTGTTATCTCGTCGGTATTTGCAGATTTCTTCCGTAAGGGGGCCATGTTTGCGAGAAATGGAAAGGTCCATAGGTCTAGGAGTGGTTCCAGTGGAGGTTGAAGGGGCCGGTTTTGGTGGAGAGGATTGTTGTCTGGATGCTGTAGTCTTGGGAGAGTCTCGTGATTGGAGCAGTTTGGTACGGTTATCCAACTTAATACAAAGTCGGACGAATTCATCAAAATCTTCAGGAGGAGAGGCTTGGTATGAGAGAGCTATCCTGAGGCTGTGATTAGCTTCATTAGTGAAGAATGAAATTTTCGTTCAGTGGTCTAGGTTGAGAATTGCAGCATAAGTGGCAAATTTGGTATGGTAAGCGGAGCAGTCTTTGCCTCCTTGCTTAAGAGCAAGGAGCTTTCGCTCTACTGTAGCTTTTGTATCCGGATCGTCATAGGCATTTTTCAATGCTGTTGCAAATTCGTTATAGGTGTCGAAGTCGATAGTTCCTCGGGTCCGGTCGAGGTGTGGTTCGAACCAGTCTGCAGCGAAGCCTGTCAAGTAGGAGGCTGTGTAGGCGATTTTTACTGCATCGTTAGCGTAGCGTATAGGGTCAGAGGAAAAGACTAGCACTAGCTTGGTCATAAATCTGGTGAACTTAGACCTAGTACCATCAAAGTTCTCTGGTTCATGGAGCTTGGGAGCACGAGAAGAGGATTGCGTTAGAGTGGCCGTCTGTGGAGTCAAGCTAGAGGTGGTTACTCCATACTCGTATCCCCTATTGTAGTAGGCCGAATAGCATTCTGCCGTTGTTGAGGTGTTGGTTGTGGGAATATTAAAGATAGTCGGTATTCCACGACCGGAGCGTATTCCAGCTCCAAAGGCTTCATGGATGGGTGAATAAAGGGATGTCGGGGTCCCCGGAGGTATAGTAGGGAAAACAGAGGGAGGTAGAGAAGGGGCATTCCGAAGGGTACCTGCTAGAGTTCGCCATTTGTCATCTTCGGAAGGTAGAGCTGTCTGAGCGGAAGATGCCATGGTGTGTAGTGGAGACTATAGGTCACACAACAAAGTGTTACGAATCGTTCTCGGAGAATCACCTCTGACACGGGTGAAGTGTTTTATCCGGCACTCTAGTGAGCAGTTACACAGGCGTCACACTCATAGGGGTATTACGTATGTGATCAAGGTAGCGGGAGACTCGGGCGAAACCTGAGTCGACAAGGAACGGAGGAGCGGGGTAGTCTGGACTACACTCAAGTAGGGGGTGAACAGGATATTATTTCTAGGTAAATGGAGGAGAACAAGTTGTTGCATGAAGAAAGAAATACATAGTAGAAATCAGCCCTTTTTATAGACAATTCGGTTTCCTTCTTGAGAGTCATGCCACTGGCTGGCACGACTGTCAAAGTATCCCAATTCGAGTCATAACGGAAGGACGCGCAAGCAATACTCGAGAGGCGCACTAATAAGGTTCCCGGAGTGCAAATTCTTCAACACTAATGAGAAGGGGCATAGGAAAATAGTGAAAAAGGGTAGTGCAAGAGGATCGATTTCTTATTTGAGAGTCGCGCCAGTACTGGTACGACTCTCGCGTTTCAAGGGAAGTGAGGGTATCCGACTAGACTATTCTAGTCCATTCCCTAGTTAAACGAGTATTTAGTTTGGATTTCCAGGATGCGGTCGGTAGCCGAAATAGTCCAGAATAGGGATCGGGTGCGAGAATAATCAACGAGCGTCGGTTCCAGGGAATCGGGTCTTGGCTAGTGTGCTTATGCCAGCAAGTATGCAGGTTGCCGATATGCGACAGGGGCCGGGGATTGACAAGGTCGGGTTTGTAACAGTGCCAATACGTACAAAGCATTTCTATTCAAGCTGAAGTCCGCAAAATTCCCTTCTTCCAACAACAACACACGAAGCACTTTTAAACGAACGAATAGCACTAAGACCTCCTGCCAAACTGACAGTCATGCCGATACTGGCACGACTCTCATGGGTCCCATATCCGTTTTGTCAGACTGATGACAGTCGGCGAACATCGAGATCAGTCAGCGAACACCTAGACGACTCTCGAACCTGCTAGAACTTTCCTGCCGGAACTTTTCTGCCGAGAATCACAACTAAACCATATGTAAGACCCATATGACAGTTGACAGTCGTGCTAGAACTGGCACGACTCTCGCTGGTCCAAAGCGCAAAGATCACTGCATATCACGAAGACCCTTTCTCACATCACAGTCATGCTAAAACTAGCATGACTCTCGTGGGTCCCAAAAATGAACGACTCGCGTACAAGCATGACTGCGCATAAGCATAAAATTAACCCAAAATGCATAAAATAAGTAAACCCAGTTCACATAAAAATACTATTCCCCCCACACAGCTACCTCGTTCACACATATAATACCCCTACGAGTGCGATGTCTATATAACTACTCACTAGAGTACTGGATAAAACACTTCACCTGCGTCACAGATGATTCTCCGAGAACGATTCATAATACTTTATTGCGTGACCTATACTCTCCACTACACACTATGGCATCTTCCGCTCAGACAGCTCTACCTTCTGAAGATGACGAATGGCGAACTCTAGCAGGTACCCTTCAGAATGCCCCTCCTCCACCTCTCTCTGTTTTCCCTACTATACCTTCGGGGACCCCGACATCCCTTTATTTACCTATCCATGAATCCTTTGTAGCTGGAATACGCTCCGGTCATGGAATACTAACTATCTTCAATATTCCCACAACCAACACCTTAACAATGGCAGAATGCTATTGGGCCTACTACAATAGGGGATACGTGTATAGAGTAACCGCCCCTAGCTTGATTCCACAGACGGCCACTCTAACGCAATTCTCTTCTCATGCTCCCAAGCTCTATGAACCAGAGAACTTTGATGGCACCAGGTCTAAGTTCACTAGATTCATGACCAAGCTAGCGCTAGTCTTTTCCTCCGACCCTATATGCTACGCTAACGATGTAGCAAAAATCACCTATGCAGCCTCCTACTTGACAGGCTTCGCTGCAGACTGGTTCGAACCACACCTCGACCGGACCCGAGGAACTATCGACTTCGACACTTATAACGAATTTGCAACAGCATTAAAAAATGCCTATGACGATCCAGATGCAAAAGCCATAGCAGAGCGAAAGCTCCTTGCTCTTAAGCAAGGAGGCAAAGACTGCTCTGCTTACCATGCCGAATTTGCCACTTATACTGCAATTCTCAACCTAGACCACCGAACGAAAATTTCATTCTTCACTAACGGAGTTAATCACAGCCTCAGGACAGCCCTCTCTTACCAAGCCTCTCCTCCTGAAGATTTTGATGAATTCATCCGACTTTGTATTAAGTTGGATAACCATACCAAACTGCTCCAATCACAAGACTCTCCTAAGACTACAGGATCCGGACAACAATCCTCTGCACTAAAACCGGCCCCTTCAACCTCCACTAGAACCGCTCCTGGAACTATGGACCTTTCCATTTCTCGCAAACATAGCCCCCTTGTAGAAGAAATCTGCAAATACCGACGAGATAATAAACTCTGCATGTATTGCAGAGGACCGGGTCATTGGGCCACCGATTGCCCTATCTCCGCAAAAAACAAGAAGCTAGCTACTAGTACTACTCCTCTACCAGATGTTGCAACTTCCGGTCCCCAGGCCCTTTTTGAGGTGCGAAAAAACTAGTGCCCTCTTCGAATAACGATGGCAGTTCGAAGAGCACCAGGATACTTCCGGGTGCTATCTTTACTGATCTTGTTTCTTTTGTTAGTCCGAATTCATTTTCTACTCTAGAAGAGGTTCATCTCCAAGGAACCGGTTATGTTCTACCTATTGTTTTTCATAAGACTCGTCGACGACTTGCTCGATAACGCCGACTTGCTTTTGCTTTAATCGTTTCTATAATTTCTATTACTCATAACTTGGGATCAGAGGATCCACTTATTTTGCCTTGCCTAGTTAACGAAAACCATTCAGCCACTTGCATGGTAGACTTGGGAGTAAGCTCCCAGTTTATCGACCTTGACTTTGCCTTGAACATGAACTTACCTTTGAACTTGAAGTCGAAACCTGAGGATCTTGTACTTGCTGATATTAAACGCTTCCTAGTGGGGCAAATCACCCACACCTGTACTCTAAAACTCATGATCGACCAGCATCTAGAGGTTCTGACCTTTCATGTTACTAAACTAGCCTGTTGGAACCTGATCGTTAGGAAACCATGGCTTTGACTTCACAATCCCTCAATCGACTGGACTTGCAATACCATCGCCTTTGCCTCAGGGTATTGCCACGCTCTTTGCCTGCCTACTCGAACACCAATCTACCGAGAACCTCCCAGAAACACCCTGAACCCCCTCTGAATCTCGATTATCTCCCGAGCTGCCTTTTGAGTAGCTATCAAAGACCCAGAGTCTCGGTTATGCATTGCTGCAATTTACGTATCTCCAGAAGATGACGATGATAATGACCCAGAACTAGCTACTAAACTTGTCCCCCCCAAACACCATGACTATCTGAACCTTTTCTCTGAAAAAGAAGCTCGAATTTTACCCCCTCACTGATATGTCGACTATGCAATTTTACTTCAAGAAGGAGCCAAACCTCCATTTGGATGAATATATTCTATATCAGATGCTGAATTAAAGGAGGTCAGGGAATGGATTAATGAGAATCTCTCCAAATCCTTTATCCGAGCCAGTTCTTCTTTTGCAGCATCTCCTATCCTCTTTGTCAAGAAAAAAGATGGTTCCCTCAGTCTTTGTGTCGATTACCGGGCCCTCAACGATATTACAATCAAGGACCGAAACCCCCTACCACAAATTGAAGAAATACTTCACCAAATTCGTGGCTGTAAATACTTCACCCGTCTTGACCTCCAAGCCTCCTTCAACCAGATCCGGATCAGGGAAGATGACGAATAGAAGACTGCTTTCAGAACCCACTACGGACTCTTTAAATTCCTTGTTATACCTTTTGGATTAACTAATACCCCAGCTACAGCCCAAAGGTTTATGAACGACATCCTCTGAGAATACCTTGATGTCTTTTATGTTTGCTATATAGACGATATCCTGATCTAGTCAAAATCCTTGAAAGAGCACAAGGAACAGGTACGGAAAGTCCTACAAAAGCTGAAAGAGGCTGGACTATTCATCAAACCAGAGAAATGTAAATTCTCCATCAATAAAACTACATTCCTTGGTTTTATTATCTCCGAACAAAGCCTAGAAATGGACCCCGAGAAAGTCAATGCTATTCTCAACTAGGAAACCCCGAAATCAGTGAAGGACATTCAATGTTTCCTCGGATTCGCCAACTTCTACCGGCGCTTCATCAACAAATACTCGCACGTCTGCCAACCCCTCTTTAACCTGCTCCGAAAGAATGTCCACTATGCTTGGGACGCCGTATGCGAGGAGGTTTTCAGCCTTCTCAAAAAGGCCTTTACCTCTGCCCCCGTCCTCTGACATTTTGACCCCGACCTTGAAATACTCGTAGAAACCGATGCTTCAGACTACGTCACCTCCGAGATACTTTTCCAGATGCACCTAGAAAATGAGAAACTCGTAATTCACCCTGTTGCCTTTATCTCTGAAAAAATATCCCCTGCTGAATGTAACTACGGAATTGGGGATAAAGAACTCCTCGCAATTATCTTGGCCCTTGAGAAATGGCATATCTACCTTTACCAACTCCCATACCCCTTCACCATCATTTCTAACCATCATAATCTATAAACATTCACCTCCAAAGCTCTCCTTTTATGGCGACAAGCACGATGGGCACAAGAATTAGCCCAATATGACTTTAAGATTATCTTTCGGCCCGGTAGCTAGAACACAAAAGCCGATACACTAACAAGACGATTTGGAGATCTCCCTGAAGAGAAAGATGAATGCGGTCGCCCAATACAAGCCCTTATACCCCCTGAAAAATTCTCCCTTTCTGCAGCCTCAGTTGCAAATAATAAAGATATTCTCGCTGCTTTGAAATTTGACAAACTCGCTAAAGAAATTATTCTTGCTCTTGAGACAAAGGTCAAGAAACACTTTGTGGTCCCTTTATCCAAGTGCAAGATCTCCGATGGACTTATCCTCGTCAACAATCTTGTCTATATTCCCAACTCACCAGATATTCATCTCCAAATCCTTCACAACTGTCACGATCACCTCGCTGCTGGACATCCTGGTCTCGCGGCAACTTATGAGCTTGTTTTACAGGACTACTGGTGGCCAAAAATGCACTAAACTATCGCTCAATACATCCGAAACTGCGATATATGTGCCCGGATTAAGCCTGCCTACCATGCCCCTTACGGTCTTCTGAAACCCCTGCAAGTCCCCTTTCGGAAATGGTCATCCGTTTCCCTTGACCTTGTCACAGGACTCCCTATCTCTAAAGAATTTGATGCCTTACTCGTAGTAGTTGATCGACTTTGCAAGATGGCTCACTATATTCCTACTACAACTGATGTCACTTCCAAACAGATTGCCAAGCTCTTCTTTGACAATATCTTCCAACTTCATGGAATTCCTGATTCAATCGTCTCCGACTGTTGGTACCCAATTGTCTCCGAATTCATTCGTTCCCTCATGTCGCTTATTGGTATTCAGCAAAAGGTTTCTACTGCCTTCCACCCCCAAACTAATGGCCAAACTGAGAGAATCAATGCAATTGTAGAACAATATTTACGAGCCTACTGTAATTACTAACAAGATAACTGGTCTGAACTAATCACTATGGCCGAATTCTCATACAACAACACCCTGTCTACCACCCTTGGCATCACGCCCTTTTAAGCTATGTATGGCGAGAACCCTCGCTATCAGATCAACCCGAACCCTGCAGTAAAACTCCCAGCACTCACCGTCATTAAGGAATATGCAAACGTCTGCAGAACTCGATGCTCATCTCGGATTCGAAATGATCTGGGCTTAGGTAACCTACTCAGAACAAGCTAACAAGTCTCGCATTCCCCACCTAAGCTAGATGTTGGCATGAAGTATGGCTCCTCCACCGGCATGTCAAGACAACACGCCCCTCGACTAAGTTGGATTTCAAGAAACTCGGTAAGTTTCGAATCATCCAAAGATCTCGTCTCATGCTTATAAGCTTGATCTCCCTGCCCGATGAAAATCCACCCGTTTTCTACGTCTCGCTCCTTGAACCCGCCTCCACACCCCCTACCTGGCCAAACTCACCCCCCACCCCCTGTTATTATCGAAGACGAACCCAGTGGGAAGTCGACGAAATAGTCGACTCGCGCTTCCGAGGTCGATCCCTTGAATATCTTGCCCGATGGGCAGGTTACGACGAACTTACCTGGGAACCCGCTGCCTTGTTCTTGAACGCACCTAGCGCTATGAAAAAGTTCCATCCTTCGTATCCCTTAAACCCCGACCTCAAACTCTACTAAAATAAGTAGAACTAAACCCTTGACCATGACTCGC